>SCDY01000103.1:0-165642 GCA_004143825.1 Drosophila micromelanica | reverse complement strand
TGGGGTCGGAGATGCCTCCTTCTGCCTGTTACATACATTTCAACAAAACCATAATACCCTGTTTCACCCATTTTCAATGGGTTCAGGGTATAAAAAAAGAAAATAGCAACAGAATATTGAGACAGTCCAGTTCCGAAACGTTTTACGATTGCAATAAACAGAGAAGACAGCATTGCTTTGAAATTGATTTACGAGGCGATAATATTATCAAGCATTCGGCACAATAGATCATCTATCGAATTAGAGCTCGACGCCTGAGCGAAATTACAGCGAAATGGCATTTAAAACTGTGAGCACTTAGAAAGTAGCTATCTAGGGTTCTACTACTTGGAGCAACAGGTGCTATATAAACTAGACGTGATCGCCAGTTGAAGCACAGTCATCACCCACTGAAGCTTCCAAGATGTTCAAGCACTCAATTCCCAGTTTGTTGCTCTTAACTGCCTGTTTGACCATCGCCGCTGCTGGGCACATCGGCTCCGGCGACACCTCAGGACATAAAGCCGGTGAGTAAAAGAGGCTTAAGATTTGATAAGGAAGGTGTTATAAGAAACTTGATTATGAACAAAAAACTCAGATATAGTTGAGAACTGAAAAAGGTTGAAATGTTTTGAAAACACTCATATTTTCTATGTTTATATATCTCACTTAACTGTGAGATTGGAAGGAAGGAAAATCCAAATTTGCCTCTGTTAGAATCGGATCGATCGGATTGTTTTATGCAAGCAATATATCAAATACATCTATATAAACCACTCTTAATAATTGGAAAGCCCATAGAATCAAAAATTCAATTTTTTTTCAAATGAAAAGCTTAAAATACGCATCTTAAATATTTTTTCAACTTAGCTATTTTCCAGAATTCGTTTTCATCTTATTGAATAATTAAAATTTTCTTTATTTCCACTCAATTTTATTTTATGCATTAGTCCTCACTGAGATTCGGCCACGCCTCCTTTTTTGGAATAGGCGCAATGAGAACAGCCAACAACAACCCATCGTCATTGTCCAACCCAATTCGGGATCTGATAACGACAGACATCGTCCACACTGGCCTGAATATTACCCATACCCATATCCGCCGCAGCGTCCATCCTTCCAGTATCCTGGCCTGAACGAAGGCGGCGGTCCCTCGATTATCATCGTCAATCCGAGCAATGCGCAGAACATCAGTTTTCCCGCTGCCGCATCGTCTTCAACCACCGGCGGTACTGGCAGGAACGGTGGATATCGTCGCAGTTCTATTCCCATTCTGGAGCTGCTTCAGGGTGTTAACGCCCCGGAGGATGATTCGGATGCGATCGCCGTGGTAGAGAATGAGTCCGAGGCAGCAGCGGCGGCGGCGGCGGCGGCCCAAGCGCCACTCTCCCAATATAGCGGTGGTGAGGAGCGCGACGAGGATCTCGCTGAGGATGAGCTGGCCCTGCTGGAGCGCCAGGCGGCACGCGGACTGAGCACCAAGCATTTGCTGTCGTTCCTGCTGCAGGATAAGCGACGCAGGCGCTTCCAGGAGGCCGTTGCCGGCATCTACTTGAGGAACTATAATCAGAATCGCAAGTGAGCCCAGTGAATATTGCATAAAACACTGTTGAGAATCGAAGGCAAATAAATTGAAATTAGCTAAGGCAAAAGCCAGGCCAACAAGCAAACCGAACCAAAACTCTCTTCTCTATTTGTCTTCATTATGCCGTTTGCCATGGTGCGCACTTTATCATAGTCCCCGGGAGAAATCTAAGCTGAGTTGTTTCTCGTTGCCGTTGCGCTGTTTCTCCTTGTCTCAGCAGTTTGGCTTTGTTTGCTCCGTTTCACGTATTCTGTTTTACGTACACACACAGACATATATATTTTTTCCTTTCTATTTTTACAATTTATTTTTTTTTTGTTTTTTTGAGAACTCGCATTTTAGTTTCGAAGCAGTCGCAGCACTAAAATAATCTGCAACTGCAGTTGAAATATTTATTTGCAATTCCCCAAACTAACGAGTGCTTCTCCAGCTGTCTCTGTTTTTAGCTCTCCCTTTCGTTGCCCTTTCTCTGCTCCAACCTCACCTCAGCAGGTAGCCAAGTTATGGAACGGGTCAACATTGAGTTAGTTTCACTTTGTTGGAGTCCGCAGCAACATAAAGTTGTGCGTTTTGAGCTGTAGCTGCATTTATTGTTTCAGGCTCAAAACTTTTAGATTAATATCTAAAAGCGAAGTTAGCCCTATAAACGTGTTGCGCACTTTTGTTAATATTATATTATTATTTCTTTTATTAACATTAGTTCATCATAATTACGACCATCAAATTATTTTTGAATGTTTGATATTTAAATTGAATTTTAGATACTATTTCTACGCATTCATTTAATATATTTTATTATGCATGTCTACTACATTATATTATATTCCCATTTGCTCGTTGACTTTTTTTCTTACAAACTTTGTAGACTTTGTTAAAGCTGAGGCATATTTGGCGAATGGCATAAACTTTTGGCCAGACTATCACAAGTTGTGGTAGTTGTGGATAGAGGCAGAATTGGATGCAGTAGCTTTCAAACTATGCACGTCTCGAATTCCTTTAGCTCAGTAGTTGCCCATTTCATTGTTGCTCCGCATCGCAACGTTCAGGCTTACAAAAACAAGGTGAAGGAAAAAATACATAAAATGGCAGCTCACCTGCTGCACCCCAGGCTTTAAACCTGTAGCCTAGACTGGGAGTCTGAAAACTCCTTTGGCAGAATTTTTGTGCAACCTGTGCATAGGAATAGGGATTGGGATTGGGATTGGGTTTGGGATAGGGACACACGGACACGGCTGCCTGCTGTCGTTTGTTGCATGTCCTGCGGCGACCGAACTTGTTTGAAATTTGACGTGTGTAGTTTGCTGTCCTGGCTGCTGCCTGGAAGGAGCTGCACTTATTTTTGCAAATTTATATGCAGCCAGCACGAAAAATGTTCGTTTCAATTTCGCTTTTTTTTTTGCTCGGCTTCGCTTAACAAATTGATGAATGTTTCTCTCTGATTCTCTCTCTTTCTCTCTGCCGCCGAAGAAGGCGCTGGAAGAAGGACTGGCCAACTTTAGTAAGATGAATGTTTGCCCAGGCAAATGACAGGCAGCGAGTGCCTTCCATCTTGATTTTTGAGTGCATAATGACAGGAGGAGCCACCGCCGCACTGCCCAGCCATATAATTGGTTGGCACCGATGCAGCAGCCGCTCTTAAAGTGCGCCCCGAAATTCAGCCAGTGCCAGGCAAAAGAGCACATAAACCAAAGAAAAAAAAAAAAAATAAATAAAGGGAGAAGCGTCAAAGGCAACCGGATAAGCGCTGGCTGGTGGAGGCGTCAACATCATCTCCATCGTCGTCGTGGTTTGTCTCGGTTTGCAATTTCACAAATGGATTTGTTGTAATTTCTTTTGCCACAGCACCTGATGCTCACACAGCGACAGATAGTTAGACAGACAAACTCTCACACACACACAAAAACACACAGCCAGGCAGACAGACAGACCGTGCAAACAGAAATACAGAAAACACAAACAATGTGGAAATAGGAAATAACAAAAAAGACGAACACAGTTCGCGCTGCAAACTGTACAAACTTTTACACTTTACACATTTTCACATATGAAAATATTTTTTGCAAGTTTTTATCACTACTCCAAAGACCCACTCCTTTTATCCAAAAACCCACTCCAACATCAATGGGGTGGATACACAAAACATTTATGGGATTTGTGTTTGCCAGACATGTTTGCATTTTGTATATGCGATATGTTTGAAAATCCCATTTCTGCCATTCCAAGGTGGCTGTGGGCAGGGATTCGGGTTCCAGTTTGCGCTCGTCTGCGCTGGGCACAAGCTTCTCAATTGGGAAATGCACAACACACAGACTTAGTTTTTTGTTACTTTTTGTGATTCGCTGAAGAATCGGCGGAAGTTTTAAGTTAACAATGCACGGTGGGAATGGAAAAATTAATGCTTGAAATTATGATGAACTTTCCGAATTATCGGGATTGAAAATTCATGTCTTTATCTATTCATATTTTCGCATATATTATATAAATGGTGGGAAAATTAGCAATCCTTAGAAAATGTAAAATATTTACTCATATAAAAGTTCTCTTTTTTATTAAAAGTATATATATTTGTACATGTGTGTGAATTTGTGTATTTATGTATAGATATGTATAAAGACAGATCGCAGGATCCAGGGTATCTCCTAGTTGGGCGGTTCTGACTACAGCATAACGTAACACAATTATCACAAGATGTTTTTGGGATTGTTCATTTTATAGAATTCGTAAATAAATTAATCTTCATATCTAAAATGAAGTCATTAAAAAAACAAATATAACTCATAGTGTTGGCCAATTAAACCTTTACATGATAATACTTTTGATGAAAACATTAGCTAAGTCAGATAACGTTGTTTTATATGCAAGAAATCAAGATCTCGGAGAGTTTAAAATAAACTTTATCTCAATATGGATAAAGCAAAACAAGTTAAGTTAAGTTTATTATTTTGTTTCCACATTCTCAAAGTATTGCATTACAGATTTAAAGCAATTGTATTGCCATTACATTCGCATTTGTGTGCGGTGCTGGCGGTTGAAACACTTCCTGTCCCTTCTCATCCTTGTAGTCCGCATATGCCTCAGACAGGACACACTCCATGCCCAATGCGATCATCACTCGAGTCGAGTAGAGACTCGTGCAGGTGGTCACCAGCAGGGGAAGTCCCTTGGCACGACCCAAGTCGATCAACGTGGTAACCAGTTGGCGTCCCAGGCCCTGACGGCGGACAGACGCATCCACTGCCAGAATGCTCAGATACAGAGCATTTGATACTCGGTAATGCTCAAAGATTCGCGCCTTTCGTTCGATGTCGGACAGAAAGTAATGAATATGTTCAATAAGTAACGCTGGTTTCCGTTCATTGACCTTGATCCAATGTTGTTCAATACTGCTGGGATCGATTAAGTCAGTAAGTGCGATGCCCACAATCCGATTTCCGTCAACGGCAGCCAGGCAAGTTCCCTGCCGTATTTGCGAAAGGCGATGTTCTCTACTCCTCTGTTCTTCATAGATTACCGGATGATCTCCGGGCGTCTGCAAAAGCGGCTCATCTCCGTAGAAATGATCACATAAAAACTGTGTGACCTCCTCGATATCTTCCTCTTTCATTACGCGCACAACCGTCGTCATGTTGCGATCTGTCGCTACTGACCCAACATACTTATGAAAAGCTCTTTGAGTGGGTTTATCGCTGAAAGCTTGCTATGCGATAATGTTTGGCTCATCACGCACTCAAGGGTAAACAAATTGAAACTATTAAGACAAAAAAGAATATGCCATAATTGTCTATTTACACGACAGAATACGTAGCCGAAAAATATTGTTAATGAAAAATAGTAGATTGAATAACCCATAATATGATGTAAATTGCCAGATATCATCATTGAAATTATTATCAATTTTCTACACTTAGAAAACTAATAATATGTAGATTTTTATCGATTTTATAAAACGATAATTTATCGATCATTTAAAACAAACTTGATGTTCGTGCCTTGAAAAGTTTAAGTATCTAAATCTTTCAGATTAAAAAGAGAATGGCTACATTATCTTAGTTCATCATCCTGAGCAAGAAATTAATATATCTTTGTATATATATTTATCTGTTCTTTTTTAGTATGTCGATACCCTTGAATTTCTCATCCCTGAATACTGCTTTGGTAATGACTGTTATACAAAAACCAAACTAATCGTTACGGTACTATCTTTTTAAAAGTCTGACAAATTTTGATGATAATCCACTGTCTGGCCGATGAAAAATTAACAATTTGCGTGCCAGTTGAAATTCGCACATTTTCAATGGGTGCGTGCTTGTGGGGTGAAACTTTGAAAATGTTGAGTATATATTTATTATTAATATGGGACTCCGAAAAACTTTCCAGCCATAATGACCACAACTGACCATGGCAAACACTTGGCCCGAAGAGCTGTTGTTGTTGTTGTCGTTTGTTTCGCTTTACAAATGACTTTCGTTCACGTTAGCGTTGGCGACGACGTCGCCAACTTAAGTCATAATTTTCCATCATAATTTTCTATTTTTCTATTTATTATGTCCGAGTTTGTTGTTGTGCCACGTCCTTATTGTAGTTCAGCTTGATTAGTTTCTTTCTCCTTTGCTTGTTTTTGCCACCTCCCTCTCTCTCTCTCTCTTTCTATCTCTGTCTCGCTAGGTCTGCTTGTCGCCATATTATATTTTATTTAGCTAGCCAAGTTTAAGCAAATTGAGGTTATGTTGACTTTGTTTAGTGCTTTCGCCTCGTTGTTGTTTTATCGTTTTAGCTGTGATTTCGCTTCGTTCCACTATTTGCCTGATTGATGCGTCCGATAGATTGTTGACTGAGTGTTACAGTTTGAGATATGAAATATATTTCTTTTTCTTTATGGGGTTTACTTTGCCATTTTGAATAGCTGCGATTATATTAAGCAATGTGCATCTATTTTGATATTTCTATTGAATTCACAGATTGCTGTTTATGTATATGGAAGGAATGAAACCTTAGGAAATTGGTGTTTCTGGATTCATTTTATCTACTTCGATTTGAAAATATCTTTTCAACAAGTGCTTAAAAAAATTAAATACCACATAAAATATGACATTTAAGAAATATGTAATTAATTCATTACATAGTAATATTAATCTCTAAATGTATATTTACATTTATATCCTTAAATATATATTTATATATTATATATTATATATTTTATTATATATTCTTATAGTAATGTTTTTGTATTAAACAAGAAGAAAATTCATTTTAATATTATATTTTAGTTACCTGTTCAATTAAATAAACACAAATATATACATTTCTATTTATGTATTTATGTCTATTTTGAACAGCCTTAAGGTAACTTAAACTATTTTGCCTGTTCTGTAATAGCTATTAAACTCTTCAACTCTTTATATTCGCAACACTATTACCATAAATAAAAATCAAAAAAATAAAAAGCATAAGAAACCATAACCGAATGTACGCCCACACAATGGCAATAAAATTATATAGAAATCACCCAGGGCGCACAATAAATTCCAAAATGAAATGAAATGTGCCGCCAACTGGCAACAACATTATGTCAAGTGTGCATGCAGGCGACACCTGCAACAGAAATCGGGAGGGAAAACACCAGAAAAAAATATATATTTATATATATATATGTATATGGAATCAGCGCTCAACTGCGGAAGCAATGTATTTGGGTGGACATATGCATTGGGGTGGTTCCAGCGCTTTGTAGACTGCTCCGATTACAAGCAAAAAAAAAAAAGAAGTAAAATAAAATAAAACTGGAAAAATCGAACAATGTTTGGCGCGTTTTATACTTTGATGTTGCATGGCGCATTATGTGTGCTATTTTTAAATGTTTGCAGCGTTCGCACAGCAGGTGACGTGAGACTGTGCCAGGGTCTCAGCTCTTGGGTCCTGGGGTTTCTGGTCTCGAGTCTTTGGTCTATGAAGTACCGGCCCAGGAACGTGACCAACTAGCCATGTTGACAAAGTTAAGCCGAACATTGGTTGCGTCCACTTGAAACTGTCAATAAATCAACGAACATTTGTCATGCACACGCCCGAAACGTTGCCTCAAGATTTGCCAATTCACAGACCCAGATCCATGCCCACAGCCATACCCATAACCATAACCGTGTCCGTGCCTTGGCCACATTCTCAGTCTCAGGAAAGTGCTGAAAGACCTTGAAGTCTCTCCTTTGTCTCTTTTTACCTGTTGCGCAGGCGCCGCTCAGCACTGTTTATGAGGGTGTTGTTCTTGTTGTTGTTGCCGTAGTCAGCTCAATTGATTAGATTAACGGCCTGAGATAACAGCCGGCGACTGGGCAGCAACTGCTACAGTTTACTGTTACTGACCACAGAGCACCGCAGACACTGGCCATGCCCGGATAGTTGTTCCCAGACCCATTCTTGGTCTCTACAGCCTCCATGTTGTCCACTGCAGACACATAAATCATTTTTGTTTATTAATATCTTTTGGTTTTGCCTGTGCCGTCCGTCCTCTTTTGATTATTCGTTTTCGTTTTATTTTGGCAAGTTTGTTTGTTAGTTTTCAAAATCGATTTACAAATTTATATGCAAGCGGAGTTGGGGCTCTGCAGCTCTTTATATAGATGCTGCGCAGTTTTATTATCGTGGCTCTTGTCCGATGTTCTTGTAGTTTCTCTTGTAGCACATAAAAATGTTTAAAATGCAAGAACAACAAACAGAGATTTTCACTAAATTTATTCGTTATGGTTTAAATACACATTTCTTTATTTGTGTGTAGGTTAAATTAAATTGATTCTTACATTCTTTTTTTTGGTTTTTTTATACGTAATAA
The DNA here is from genome assembly GCA_004143825.1 of Drosophila micromelanica. Taxonomy (NCBI): domain Eukaryota; kingdom Metazoa; phylum Arthropoda; class Insecta; order Diptera; family Drosophilidae; genus Drosophila; species Drosophila micromelanica. The sequence goes on along the minus strand of SCDY01000103.1, from coordinate 157,255 downwards.
AAAATTGTTATTATTACAATACAGTTAACAACATTTTTTAAAAGTACTTAAAAATAAATAATTTTTTCTTATCTATTCAAACTTTTTCTAACAGATTGCTATTAAATATTTTTTTCGAACACCTTGAACTTAAAATAATATTAACAATTTAATACATTTTTTATTGCGACTTTAAAGTAGGTAAATTTAAATATTGTTTAATAATAACAACATTTGAAAAACAGTGTTAACCTAACTATTTTTTAACTATGGGATAAAACTGTTAATAAGACGTTAAATAGTAGAGTTTTAAATGCTCAAGCATTAATATTACGAGTTTCAATTCATTTAATTTGGTCAAATGTTTTTTAATGTATTTTTTTTTAGTATCAATGATTAATTTATTTTTAATTTCTTAAAGCTTAAAGAAAGTTACACAATAAATATGCATAATATATGGTTTTATTAGAAATGATTTTGAAATTCTTGTATTGTATCTAAGGGAATGAAGATTGCAAATGTACATATTTTGTTATTTATAGCATTTTGCAACGCACTTTTATCATATCATATAATGTTCCCATTTGATACATTTAAAAATACAAAGTAAATAAGCAAACTGAAGAAAATGTTGATTGAAAAAAAGAAAACAAAAAAATGCCCCACGCAGACTCACAAGTTTTTTTTTTATACTTTTCATAAATATTCATACAAAAAGAAAAATATAAATGGATAAGAGCGAGACGGCAACGCGACTTGACCACTTGAAAGAAAATCAGATAAACGAATTGAATTGAATTTAGTTAGTCAGTAGGCAGCTGGGCATCATTATAATGCGTTACACATTGTGTAGGCAGGGGCCCAGCATTAGCTCTGCTCTGCCCAATTTCAATAGGTTATTTCTTGATTCGAGTTTTCTTAACTAATTAACGTAACACAAATTAGCGGGACGCCCTGGCAGAGATGTTTTTCTTTTTTTACGGTATGATAAACATACGATTTCGAAACTAGCATCGCTTAGACCCAAGAACCACCCGCGGTGCATTCGTCCAGCGTCGCATAAGAAAATGCTTTAATAAATTAATTACCTACGATATCATCCAAATCAAGTGGCACAAGTAGCAGTTATTTGCGGCATTTTCGAGCTCAAAATTGTATATGCATTTGGTTCCACTGCATAAGGTTCAAAGTTGATGGCAGGTTTTCATTAGCTTGAAGTGTTTTTTGATTGCAACGTTTTTTCAGTTTTTTCTTTTGCTGTAAAGCTTGAAGCTACAAAAGATTTTTGAAATGTCAATTTTCTTGTAGATAATATAAAGAGAAATCATCTCATTTTTTTAATAATTCCATTTTAAATTAAATTACGCAGAGTCTCCTCAGTAGCTTATATTTGTGTAATTTGGTACATAAAAACAATTTACAGTGTTGCCAATTTTGGTAAAATTTGTTTTCTGGCCCAAAAGTTTAATTTGCTGATATATATAGATTTTTTAAATTTTATAGAAGTCATGAAATTGAACTTAATTATTATAAACATTCTGATTATTTTAATCATAATATTTTATTAATATTTTGTTATTCATTTATTTTAATTTTATTTTCTCTTAGGTAAGTGTTTTATTAAAACATATTTTTTAAATACTTCCACATTAGTACGATTTGCTTTATATTTATTTTATTATTTTTTTTTCTAGGTAGTGCATTCAGTATTCTTTATGGTATTGGCCACATATCATTTTCACGCTATCGCATCTATTAATTTTTTCATATCGCGCTTGAAATCTGATTCAATGAAAATGATTTGATTAAATTATTTATTTGATTCTGCGTGCCTAACCAAGGCATTGTTGTGATCTTCATCAGTGAGTTAGTCAGTCGGTCACATCTGGGATCGTTTTTCGCTCTTCGTTAGTCCGTCATCATTTTTAGTTTTCTTTTCAATTTTGTTTTTTATTTTAATAGTCAGAAGAGAAGAATTTAAGCAGAACGTAGCACCGGGCAACACTTCTTTTAAATTAATCTTCATTAGGGTCAGCAAGTTAATAATACACATTGATGTGGAGGGCTTTCGAGGTCGCTGTGCCACAGCTGGGCGTATGTTGCAAGTTGTGAATACACAGCCGTGCTTCTGCCCCCGCAACCGCACCCGCACCTGCCCCTCACCCAGCATATTATTCGAGCTTCTGTTGAGTGCTGCAAACTTTGATTGAATTTTCATTAATTTTTGCTGTGGTCACAACTTTTACAGCAAATGCGCGCCATAAATCATAGGACTATGAAAATAACGACAAGTTAAAAAAAATGTATATATATATGGAATTTTCAACTGGAGAATGTTGTCAACTTTTCACTTTTAATTAGTTGGTAACCGGCTAAAATTTGGGTCACGTTGCACGAGCATAAATCAAAAATGCACTTGCGCAAATATTTCAGCTAACAATTTTGCGTCGTGCATGCCACCTAAAAGTATGCAACAGTGCGCTGCAACTGGGCGTGGCACAAGTGGGGATCACAAGCTGTTCATGCCTGCGGTCTAGCACATATATTATTTTTTTTGTTCAACAATATCAAAAATAATGCGACACAGAAGCTAATAAAAATTAATTTAGAAAGCAACGCACAATTTATTTCAATCAGCAACGATCGGAGATCGTCTCTCCGCAAACAACTCAACGAACGGATAATTTGTGATTAACTTTGATAAACTTGCGCCCGGCAAATGGAAGCAACATGACTTTAAACCACCTGAAAACGACACGATGCAACAACAACAACAACCACAACAACTGTAACTAGTCTGGTATAACATGGCCAGCAGACTGTTTAGACTGTCCAGACCGGCCCAGGTCCAGTCTGCCCCCACTCCCCACCTCTTTAGCACTCTGGCAGTTACTCTCTGTCGAACTTATCCAGCAGACATGTAAATTATGTTGGTTTTGTCCAGTTTGTGAATTTGCCGGCATTCCGACCGGCAGACAGACTCACACCCACTTTTGAGTTCTCTGCTTTTTCGGTTATCTGTTTCTCTGTTATTGTGGCTGCTTAAAGCTTTTCTAATTTTTGGTTTTTGTCTGCAGAGCGACCAGATAGAGAGAGAGAGGGAAAATTGACAGAAAAGGAATGATAAGAAGTAAACGAACATTCAATTGGCGTAAATTTTTGCTCAACCTGCTCTCAGCTGGTAAATGAGTTAGTCTATGAGTTAGGTTTTCGAGTTCTTATCGTCGAGTGGATTATAAGATATATTGCTAACTAATTTGACAGGCATTACGTATATAATCTATACACAAACGTTTTAGTCTTTACAATCAAACAATAAACATAAAGGTAAACAATGTATCGTATTTTTAGCTTTGAACTTTTGTTTAAGTTTATCATAAAATCTGACTACATTTATATTATACAACCTTATCAAAAAAAATTTTTTTCATTGTCTATAGTTAAATGCTCTTTTTTTTACTATTAGGGGCTAGAAAAATCAATTTCAATTGCAAACACGCAATTTTAAATTTTTTTCAAAAATGCATCGAATTTAAATGTAAAAGCGATGTGAATGAAAAATAATAATAACAAATGCCAAAAAACATGAAAATCGGTTCAGATTTTACAAATTAATGGGTATTTCAAGTATGAGACCTATGGGTCCAAAAACTTTACATGTTAAAATTTTCAACAGATTTGACCCCCCAGAATCAGAGTAAATATACAACTCTTTAATTGATCATTAATATACAAATCAGCCTATATAAAGGAATAGGGGATCAAATTTGATGTCTCTAGCTAATATATCTTAGAGTTTCCGAGATTGACGTGTTTAAACATACGGATATGGCAAAATCAACATTGGTCATATGGGGGAATTATTAATTAAATGATTGTTGACTAACAATACAAAATTTATACTTGAGCTTAATTCGAGTGTCATGTGTACAAATGTTGGTACAAATCAAGATAAGAGCGAATAACGTAAACAAGGCAATCTGCAGCTATGTAAATACAGTGATAAGAGAACACGTGTTTAACCGGACTATATAAATAGCTTCACTCGCCCGAAATCGTTTGTATTGTAGAACGATTGATAGTGAATACCCAATATGCCCACGGAGCTGTGCTCAAAGGATGGCATCCTCATCCGCATCATGACGGTGGCGGACTACCAACAAGTCAAGATCTTTATGGCGGGCAATTTCTATAATGGAGAGCCCCTTTGCGCATCTTCTGGAGAGGATGTGCAGAAATGCTATGAGAAGGAGAACGACGAGTATCACCTCTCTATGATTGAGCAGGGTACCAGCCTATTGGCTGTGGATGAGAACAATGATGGACGCATCGTGGGCTTGGTGCTGGCCGGTGCCCAGGTACCCAGCGATTTGGAGAAGCATCGAAAGGAAGCTGCTGCCCTCGAGCCAAACACATGGGGACGCATTGCAGTGTTCGCCTCCCAGGTGGAAATCGAAATCAATCTCTTTAAGCGATACGGCATCTCGAAGCTGCTCTACTCCCACATAACCAACGTGGCCGCCTCGATGCGTGGCCGGGGGCTGGGCACACGTCTGGCCGCCGCTCTCATGGAAGTGGGTCGCCGCAAGGGTTTCCCGCTCATGGTAGCCTACTTCTCCAGCTTCTATTCGGCCCGTCAGAAGGCAGCCCTCGGCATGGAGTGCGTCCATGCTGTCGCCTATGCGGACTACAAGGACGCCAGTGGCCAAGTGGTGTTCCAACCACCTGCACCACACACACATTTAAGTGTCATGGTGATTCAACTCTAAAATACAATTTTCAAAGAGTTTGAAATCGCATACATAGCATATTCGGTCGAAAAAATCTTATTTGACATTTGAGTTCGACAGCGCTGAAAACTAAACCAGATTTAGAAATCATTGTCAAATCGGTGTTAAGCATCTATATTTATGATGTGAAGCTGTTTAAAAAAAATTTTAAAGCTCATCTAGAATTTATTCATACTGTATGCATTTTCTAATCGGGCAGTCCCGACCATAACAATCTCACTAGCTTAAAAGGTATTTTAGTTTTAATATTTAATTTAGCAAAATTTAAGTAAGTCTCTCTAAAACATGTTGAAAATTAAAGAAACTTTAACTCATCAAGTAAACAACTGAATAACATTTTCTTTGATTCATGACAATCGGACTTCATGTCAAAACACTTGACAAAAAAAATACAAGCTATCGTTTTAGCCTAATCAGACGTTGATTAGAATCAATAATATTTGTTTAATATTGTTAAATATGTCAGCTGCTTGGTCTAAAGGTAAGTAATCTTTCCTGGAAACTTACAGATGTTATAAATATTTAAACAAACTTTAAAATATAAATGTAACCACACATAAGTTAATTTCTTATCGGAAAAATTGTGTATGTAGCTTTCATTTAAAACAAAAAGACTTCTAAAGGTTAATTTATATTTTGTGACGTGGTTTTATTGAAGGGGCTGACAGAGGTCGTAAGTAACCAAATAAATATTTATGATACTGAATTTGCCAAAAAAAGGTGCATTTTGTGGGCTTTAGGCAATTAGTAAGTCAGTCAGTCAACCGTCTTAAAAATACAGCTAGTTTACTTATTTTATTAACATTGTAAAAGCGCTCCAATGTTGATTATAGCTGCTTAAGTAAACGCGGAAATGATAAGATACTCAAAATCGTAGAACAGTCTGCGAATAAGCTCAGTTGAACATTGAAGCTTGCAACATGACGACGATCGTGCGCGAAAAGAGACCGAATGATATTGACATTGATACTAAAATATAAATTGAACGCAATGAAACGTAGGAAATTTATGGATCATGTGAAATGAAAAATATTTATATATTTTTAGAATTTTGGAGAAAATTTCTAATCAGTTTTTCACGCAACAATTCATATTCAAAATTTTTAATTTTTTTGGCTTTTATAATTGGCTAATATAATAATAAATAATAAAAATAATATATTACAAAATGTCATTTGTATAGAACAATTAAGAACGTATTTTTGATATTCAAAAAAATAAAATTATAAATAGCTATTTAAAAGTAAAACAAATACAGATTAAGTCGAAGGGAGCCTTTTGTCTTTCAAGTTTTATATTATTTTATTTCTTTATTATTTTTTTGTTTAAATATTTTATTTTTTTATTTGATTATAAACAAGATTTCTGTTGTCTAATATTTCATTTAAATATAATTTTTTGTTTTGTGTTTTTCATATATTATTTTATTTATAAACAATAATTCTGCTATATCTATTCTGCTAGAAAGAGCGATATCGAAATTTGTTGTATATATTTTTATGTGCCAATTGAGTCCTAATCAAGAAAACCGTAGCGTAGGTACGGGGTATCAAGTACCATTAACTAGTGGCCTCTTCCGTGATGTTCTATCAGTGAAGTTCCTTTGTTACAATCACATGAAAATGCTCAGGCTTGAGAGGTTTTTGATAAGGTTTTGTTTTTGTTTTTCTGTGATAAGCAGGGTTGCATAAAACACTGAAGGACCCTGCAAATGCAGTTAGTTGGTCGCGTTAGCTGGCAAAATGACGACGATTGTGCGCGAAATGAAACTGGATGATATCGATGAGGCTAGTCTGTTTCTGTCGAATCATTTTTACGGCCATGAGCCACTTTTGTTGACGCCCGGCGAACATCCGCCGCTGGTCAATGACGATCCGAGAAAGAGGGAGTATCGGCTGTCGTTGATACGGCAGGGCACATCGCTGGTGGCAGTTGATCAGAGCAATGGTGATCGCATTGTGGGCGTGGCATTTGCGGGAATAATGCATCCCAGCGATCTGGAGCAGAATTGGAATGAGGTCAGCGAGAAAAAACCGAAGCACTTGCTCGAGCACATTCATTATTTTCTGTGCAACATTAAGAGGCACGCACAATTCTTCGAGCATTACGAGGTCACAGATGCTCTCTATCTGAAAACTCTGGCCGTCGATTCAACGATGCGTCGCCAAGGACTCGCCCGCCGCCTGGTTGTCGCCCTAATGGAGCTGGGTCGGACCAGGGGCTACCCATTAATGGTGGTCACCTGCACGGGACTCTACGTGACGCGTCTGATGGCCTCACTGGGCATGGAGTGCGTCCACTCGGAGCTCTATGCGGACTACAAGGATGACGATGGCAATGTCGTGATCCAGCCGCCAGAGCCGCACACAGAGGCGAGCGTTATGGCCATAAAGTTGCAGGAAATGCCCACGTATAACCCGGGTTTTTATAAGACATTTTTCTAATTTAAGCATATTTTTATTAAATTTACTTTTTAACTGTTCTGTGAGACTTTTAGACTGTTTAAGCACATCACGAAAATTCCGCCTAATTTGGCAGAACGTTCTCGCATGACCTTCTCCAAAGATCGAGTTGTAGAAATAATAATATATTTAAAAATTGAAAATGTGTATGCACGAAAAATAAATTTTCAAGTGTGGAACCAATCTACTATTATATTTATGATAAGCCAAACATTATCGCTCAGCGATAAATCCACTCAAAGAGCTTTCCATAAGTTTGTTGAATCAGTCGCCGGAGATTGCAACATGACGACGGTTGTGCGCGTAATGAAAGAGGAAGATATCGAGGTGGTCACAAAGTTTTTACGTCATAATTTCTACGGACATGAGCCGCTTATGCAGACGCCCGGAGATCATCCGGTAGTCTATGAAGATCAGAAGAGAACAGAATATCGCCTCTCGCTAATACGGCAGGGAACTTGCCTGGTTGCCCTTGACGGAGATCGCTTTGTGGGTATCGCTCTTGCTGGCCTAATAGATTCCAGCTATTTTGAGCAGCATTGGAACGAGGTCAATGAACGGAAACCAGAGTTACTTATTGAACATACTCATTACTTTCTGTCCGACATCGAACGAAAGGCGCGAATCTTTGAGCATTACCGAGTATCAAATGCTCTGTATCTGAGCATTCTGGCAGTGGATGCGTCCGTCCGTCGTCAGGGCATGGGACGCCGGCTGGTTACCGCGTTGATCGACTTGGGTCGTGCCAAGGGACTTCCCCTGCTGGTGACCACCTGCACGAGTCTCTACTCGACTCGAGTGATGATCACATTGGGCATGGAGTGTGTCCTGTCTGCGGCATATGCGGACTACAAGGATGAGGAGGGGAAGGTGGTGATTCAACCACCCGCACCACACACAGATGTGAATGTAATCGCAATACAATTGTAGGGAAAAAGTTGCTATAAGTCTGTAATGTACAGCTTTGGGAATAAAAACGCAGACTTATCTTTTGTCTATTAAAATTGGTTTGATTTATGTATTTTATACGCAGGTCAAGTTTATTTTAAACTGTCTGATATTTATTATGATGCCAGCTATAGATAGCCAGATTTAAATTATTTTCTACTCATATTTGTTCTGAAAACAGCTTTTAATATTTTACTCGTCCAACAATTTCAATAGCTCTTATTTATTTATTTTATTTTTAAAGAAATTTTTTATTTTTTTATTTTTTAAGTGTTATTATATTAATGACCCAAAAATCGATTTCTTTTCAATCATTAACTGTAAATTATATATTGTTTAGACTTTAAATACTATATTTAGGTCTAAAATATCACATAATAAATTCATAACTACATTTTAATTTTACCATGCTCTTATTAAGTTACTTTAAATTTCATTTAATATTTAAAAAAAAATATCGACAATATAATATATATAATATAAAGAAGCATTTTTGGATTTCACGGATAGAAATTTATGGAATTTTTCTTACAATATCAAATTTTCTTAATTTAATTAAATTTTTAAGAAATGTAAGTTACAAAAAGTATTTTTTACTTATGCAAAAATAATGCTTAATTATAAAATATTAAATGTTACATACTTCATTTACAACTGTTATACATTTTTAACGGTTTCTGTACAGCTAGCTTATGAGCTCAGCGCAATTTGTGAATTTTAAAAATATGCATTCATTATAACCTCACATGTCTCACATGGTCTTTTCTCAGGCCACCCGCACCCCTCTCTTTCCACGCAACCCTTTCGTGTGCTTGCCATTTAAAACGATTCGCTGCTCACATGCAAAATGCAGGTCATTAGTGCAGTGATCCCGTTTACCCCCGCACCGCACCCTCCGACTGAATGCCGCGCAACCCTTTCATGTCAGACGCACGCACTCATTAACCATTTGACAGTAACAAAGTGCAGTCGCTGCACCCTCCCTCCCGCTCCCCCACCTCCTACTAACCCCCGCTCCCACTAACCCAAATGCCTTGACCGTTGACAACTTTGCAGTCGGTTTGTTTTGTTTCGTTTTGTTTGTTGTCCCTTTTAGTCTTATCGAAATGTAGATAGCTGACTTTACAGTGCATCATTTTTATACACTCGTTCACAAAGTGAAAAGAGCATATTGGGTTTGTGCAATGCCCGTCAAAATTCATTTAGACCAGAATTTTAAAGCCAAATCCATTTATTGCGGTATTGCGTCGTCGGTTACACCCGTCCTCAAATTTTTGTTACTTGCTTTTTTATTGATTTACTTTAAATTATTTACATTTTTTTCACATAGCAGTTTTTGTTTTTCGTTGGCTTCGTTCGTTTTATTTTTATGGCAATTTAATTAGATTAAAAAGCCATAAAAATTCTTTAAAATTCATTTGGCCTTGGGATTTGCTGCTAAACGTTATTTTTATGAACTTTATCGATAATTATTTTAAATTATTGACATTTAATTTGTTGCGTCATTTGCTGCCGGGCCTTTAAAGTCTTTTGGCCATAAAGCAGCCCAGCGAAATAAAAAATTAAACTTTATTGAAATCGATTGGGGCGGAGGGACCAACAAAAGTTGTTGCCATTTTCAGTGAGTTTAATTCTCGATTTTTATATTCGTGTTGATGACAACACAGACACACACACACACACACACATACACAGAGAGGCCTGTGTGGCACTTGGGTTTGGCCAATGGGGTTGGTTTGTACGTGACCCGCTTAACAAATTGACGCGTGTGCGTCCCCAACTTTTGCTACTAGTCCAATTTCAGTCAAGCAACCCCCACCCCCACCCCCTACCTACCACCCACCCAACCCGCAATCGCTCGTCGATCGTCAATTCCGTTTTAAACTGCTCTTTATAGTTATTGCAGTCTTATCTCTTGACCATTTCAAAAGTCACTTTTGCTCTTTTTAATTAAAACCAAATGCATTTGCCTCGCTTCACGTGAGTTTTGGGCGTGTTCGTCGCCTCGCGTTGACCTTGTCGAGTTTCTCTCCTTGTTTTTTTTAACCATTTTTCCCACGCAACCCGTTTAAGCTATTGCCACAACTTGGCTTTTAATATTCACTGGCAACTACATTTTCTTTGTAATTTTCACGCTCATTTGCCTGGGTCAACAGTTGCGGGCTGTAAATTTTACAGCTGCCGTTTTTTGGTAGCTTATTATCGAGTTTGTCTTCTCATATTTGTCAAAGTTTTTAAGACGCAAATTAACATGATCCGAAGGCTGGACTAAGCCAACAATCGGCAGTTGAAAAGAAGTCATTTGATATTTAGCTGTTTGGATTAGCTACAGCTAAATAATAAAGCTAGACTTGAATTAGTTTTTCATTTGATTTTCAGCGTCTCAGTGTTAATTAATTTATTGTACTGCGTATTTGAAATATTTTATTACTGTATTATTTATTTATTTTACTATTTATTTACTACTATTATTTTGTATTATTAATTTGTATTATTTTATTATTATTATCTACTGCGTATTTGGAATAATTTATTACTATATTATATATTTATTTTATTATTTTTAACTACTTTTTTATATTAAATCCTTACCTATAATATTGATGATCAATAATATTTAATACTTTTTAATTTTTTTTTACAATTTCGAATTTTATATATATAAACAAAATTTATATTAACAAGACGGAAGAAGTTCCTGTTCTTGAATTGTCCTTCTGACATATTGAAATTATTAAAATTCCAAAATTTTAATAAGAGAACAATCTCAATGTGCACAACAAAATTGTGCACTATATAAACCACACTATGTTATCTCATAGATTTTATTTCTAACACCCCCAAATTAGTTTAAATTAGTCGCAAACTTATTTCTAATTTGGATTTATCACCATTTTTTTGTTGTTACATTCCATTATCCTCATTCCCAGAGTCTTTTCAACCTGGAGCAGAGGATTTTCAATGGAAGTGGCATTATTTTCTCGCAGCCACGAGTTTTATTCTCACATAATTAAATTGACATTAGACATCGTTTAACTTGTCTAATTCAGTTAAATGTCTCTGGGTGGCAATTTCCAGGAAAATTGAATTTAGATAAAGTTTCCCAACGGATAAACAAACAAAAACCGAGAAGAAATAAAAAATAACAAAAAATAATATAGAACAAAAATACTTTGCCCATTGCGGGGCAGGCTGGCAAAGTGAATTCAAAGCTTGTTGCAAGTTTGTTTTTCGGGTTAAGCTCACCTGGCTAAAGTTCTACGATTGGAGGATATACATATATATGTACATGTATTGATATATATATATTTAGATTTATTTGATTGTTTTTCATAAAATTTGTTAATAAATTTTTGTGGCTCTGTCGGCGGCGGCGCCCCACGCACACAAATGCAGCATGGGGCACACACACACACACACGCACGCACACGCGCACACGCACACGAGACTGTTGCACAAATGTAACACACTAATTGGCAGCCCCACTCACACACACAAACACACACACACACACACAGACGAACGCGTTTTTAAAAACTCGCGAGCACGCGAATTGAAGACGACGCTGGCGCTGAACGATGAAAACGCCGCCAATTTCAATTGCGCGACACGTTACTCCAGCAAAAGTTTCGCAACGACTACCGTTAGCCGACAACTGGCGCTGCCCCAACGAGCGCCGCAATGTCATCCACAGACACACACGCACACACACACAGATACACTTGCATACGTTCGCACACAGTTACAGCTGCTCACACACATGCGAAGCCGAATGGACGTTGAACATTTTGCCATTTCCTTGCGACGTTTCCTGCTGCCAACACGCGCTCTGTGCTCGAGAGAGCACGAAAAGAGCGAGCGAGGAGCCAGCGAAGAGCAGGTCATGTAATGCACATATGTGTTCGTGTGTGTGTGTGTGTTTGGGTGTAGGTGCAAGAGCGAGGGAGTCGCTGGCTTGCACCTGTGTGTGCGAGCGCGCAACTCAACGAAGCCTGCAGAGAGAGAGAGAGAGGCCCAAAAGAGCACGACATAAGTTGTTGCATGTGGAACGCATTCACATGTGGATGATAAGTTAGGGAGAAGAGTGCAGGTGCCAGTGCACAGGTAACTTTGTGTTGATGTTTTTTTTAATAAAATTATAAAAATTAAATTAACAACAAATATTTTTTAAATTAAATTGAAATGAATTGCATTTTTTTCTTTAATTTTTTAGCTCAAGAATATATGTTTCTTTGCTTAGTTTCAAAGTTTTTCTACCTGCCACATTAAATATTTAATATTATTGATTACATTTAGCGCCCCCACACGAAAACAAACAACTTAACGTTACATTGTATTAACTTCAAATTGAGTAAACCTTTGGAAAGAGCGCTTGTGTGCTCTTTTAAAGTAACTCGTACTCTGTGCTGTCTCTCTGTGGCGCTGCTTTGTTTCATTGCCAAAGCGTTGCGTATAAGACGGAACGATGTGGTAAACGGCACATGTCTTGCGACTAGTCAGAATTAAGAGAGCGCTCTTGACAAATGTATTCTGCTCACAACCATATGGGCAGCTGCCTGTTGATGAGGTGTGTACCTGAGGGGCGGTGTGGGAGGGGGGAGTGTTCCGCTTGCTGGCTTAAATATACATGCGCTAATCTATCAATTTATTTAATTTAAAAAAATTTTCACTAAATATTTATTTATTTTAACTTTGGCTTTTTATAAGCTAAATTTTTATGTATTTTCAATATAATAATAAATAAATTATTGAAAATAAATAAAGTTTATTTTATTGATGACTTGTTTAAAAATACATTTCTAATATATGTAAAAAATATTTGTGCCATTATTTATACTTTAAATTAAAATGTGTGTTTGTAGCTACATATTTAAGATATGAAGTTTGTATATAAATAATATAAATCCAACAAACTTATTAAAAGTTTTAAAAGAATACAATTTTATAAGTAAGAACACAAATATAAAAATAAAATGAGAGTATTATATCCACTTTGATTTTTGGAGTAAAATTCTATATAAAAATAATTATTCGAAGTTAATTCACTGACAGTTTTTGGTTCCCTGTAAAATATTTGTTTTTATTTTAAATATAAAAATTACATTAGTAAACATATATTCTTCTATTACTCATAATCTGAACAAACATCTTTCTTAATATTGAGTAACTCTTTGCACCTGCTTGCACTTTTCTGTGCACCTGTCGAAGACCTGGGCGAGCAATTAGGGCCAAATGGGCCCAAATGGGTGTTGTCTACCCGCTTCTAAAACGAAGATAACTGTGCATAGCACACATTCCGGTAATCCCCCCTGCATAGTGACAGACATTCAATCAAAAGCTGTCGAAAGTTGCAGCGCCAGCAGCTCAGACACTCGAAATTCCAAAACAAACACAAAACATTTTAAATTGTTTTCCATGTAAACAAACTCAAAATTGAAAGAAAAAAAATAAAAACAAAGCAACACAAACCAAAGAGTGCATATCAATTTGTTGACTTAATAATAAGAACAAAATATTATCAATGAAAAATTGGAGAACGACAACTCATATTGGAAGACCGTCGAAAATGCGGGGAACCCAACAATAGGGGGCGTGTGAGTGCTGACAGTTGCTATTCTTGGCCTGAACTTTTCCCTCGTTTACTCGCTTATCGCTGCTCCAATTGTGTGCGCTCAAATGGGAAAACTTTGGATGAGTTTGGCGCACGATCTCTACCCGATAACGGTTTATTATCATATGTCAAATATCCTTGGATAAATCTGCAGATTTAAAAATTATGAAGTATTTCGATTCTATTATTTTTTTTAATGTGTTATGAAATTTATTTACATTTTCTTGCTTTCTTTTAAAGATATTAATTACAAAAATTTAAATAATAAAAGACATTTTTACGTAAAATATTTTCATGTATTTTTTAAACAAAAATATCGTCAGCAATTATATTTATATATATTGCACGTTTTGTCAATTTTCTATCAAAAAAAAAAAAAAAACAAAATTAAATTACATATATTTTTATGTTAAATAATATATCAATGTGTACCTAAATTTATTCTAAATCATGTTTAAATTTATATTTTTTTAAATATCTAATTAACTTTATCAAAAGTAAATAATGTAATGATCGACAATTACTCAAAGTTTAAATGATTTTTGTGAAAGCAAACTTTTTCTAACTTTTCTACAGATATTTTTTGTTTTTAAGTATCTGAAGTGCAACACATGCGCATCAGTTTCTTTTTCTGTTCTTTTTTTTGGCTCCAACTTTTAAGACTCGATGCAAAAATTCTTGAGCGCACACGAGTTTTGAATTTCAAATTAGTTCTTGGCACAGTGTCTTAACAGATAATTTCTTTTACTTGGCTGTTTTTTGTTTTTTTTTTTTTTGTAACTGTCTGTCTATGGGCTGTCTGATGAGTTGCCGTTGAATTGGGTTGAGGTAAAAATAGCAAAAAACTTATGGGGGCAAATGACCTTGGCTAAATCTGTTGAAATTGAACTTCAGGGTTCAAGGAATTTTTTTTTAAATGTCTCGACGTTGGATCCTGTTTTTGCGTCCCAAAACAATTAGTCGAAATGATTTGTAAAAATCCCAAGATACAGTCGGCAACACCTACAACGAACCCCTAAAAGAAAGCCAGAGAATCGAAAACCTGGCCTGGCAATTTAAAAGCCATGACTTGACAAAAATCTGCCACAAACAGAACCACATCAAAGTGACCAAAAAAAAAGGGAATACAATTCTTAAGAGCTCATATCTGTCCATCTAACTGCAGGTATGTGTGTGTGCGAGTGTGTGTGTGTGTGTGTGTGGGTGTTGGCAGTCTTAAAGTCAAGACATCAAAGTAATTTTTCTGACATTTATGAAGAAATGCGCCAGGCGAAAAGTGTTGGAAAATCAATAGGTAAGCGGAAAAAAAACTAACAAAAACAATAGCAAACTAGAAACGAAGGGAAATAGGAAAATATAAAAAAGACAACAACAAAAAACAAAATACGCCGCTGCCAACTGACGTGGCAAACTACTTTACACCTGAGCTGTCGCCCTGTCAGAGGCCTGAAAAAAATACAAAGTAAAAACTAGAAAGAAAAAAAAAACAAATGTGAATGAGAAAAAAATACAAATAGAAAAGCGCTTAAAGTCGTTCTGGGTTCTGGGTAACAAGGCGAGTATTTCATGGCTCTGGAGCGGGCAGCCTAATGAAGATATTAAGCACCTACGCTCCGAGTTGGGGGCAAAAAAGGTTTCTAATAACCTGACAACCCTGACAGCTATAATAAGGCAACCTGTCATAAGCTGTTCCCTGAAAACTCTTAAAGTTTTCACCACATTGCACATGAGCCACATTTCAGTTCAGTTCAGTTCAGTTTGTTTAGCGTGGGGCTAGTGGGGCAGGGGCCTGTGGGGCAAGTGGGGCAGATCGACCTGGTGAACTTATCGCCAAACTATGCAAAAATTGCCGTCAATATTTCAATCAAAACTGACGCAGTTCCAATGTTTGTGCAATGTGTGGAACGTCTGCATACGGAAGTTAAACGCCAGCTGCCACACAAGTCTCGAGTCGGCAGGTGGCGAGGGTCTATTAAGAAGTTATGTTACAGAACTGGAAATATATAATATATAATATATCTATATAAGATAGTAAGTTTGTAGCAAGAAAATAATTATGTGTTATTTAATAAAATATCAGTTTCGGAGAAATGTTAAAAAAATCAGATAAAACAACGATAAATATCGATAGTAGCGAAATAGAACGGATTATCGAACATATGAAATATTTTTTATTTTTTATTATTATAACTACGTAATTTCGTAATTTTGTTATATAATTATATTGAATTTATATCAAAATATAATCTTTCATATTCTAGACCATCAAAGTCGATAAGAATTCTTATTTTAACATTATAGAGCTCACCAATTTTCATATTTTTAAATTATTACATTAATTAAACCTGCTTCTTCACACACCTAAACACAATGCACAACTATATTGTATAATTTTTGTATAATTTTTATATCCGAAACATTGAATGTAACCTAATGTAAGCTGGCATTGTAACCTAATGTTCATACGGCATACGGCGTAATGAAATAATAAAATATGTATCTTAAATAAAATAAATAAATACATTTAATAAAAAACATATGCATACATATATCTTATTTTGTTGTTTTAAGGATGCAGCTTGGAACAAGTATAAGAAAGTATCTATATACAGATCGACTTTTACCTCGTGCAGAGCTGTTCTATTAAATGTTATATTGCTCTATAAGAACTTACTTTATTTAAATACTGATTGTGATGTTTTTAAGTTAAGTAATTATATTCAATTGATTTAAACGGGCTCTTTTTCTTATTATTTACTTATATGCATAAGCTTCTTTTGACACGTTCTTCGTTTATTTAGCGCAATTTCAGTTCCCCATCTCGCCTGACAAACAGTTCACCTTTAAATCCGAGCAGCCACAACAAGCCAGTTGCGCCGAAAAAAAACGCAGGTGGAAATTCCACCACCAACTGCAATAACAACAACAGAAACGCTTGCCAAGTTGTCAGCTGCCAGGTAGGCGCCAGGCTCAGGCAACCACTTCAGGTAACACCGCCCCCCCCCCCCCCTACCACTGACCCTCGCTCCCGCTTCCCGTCTGACGCTATGTGAAGCGCCTTGCCAATGGCATGTCTAGCAAAAATGGGGCTGGGAAGCGAAATTCAAAGGCTGCCAATTGCCAATTGAAGCCGTAAAGTATGCTAAGCAATTTGCTGTGCAACGTGTCTGAGTGTGTGTGTGTGTGAAATATGCAAAAGTGTGTGTGTGTGTGTGGGTGAATGTGTGCGATATTTATTGTTGTTTTTTGCCAAATTGTGACGCGGAACTTGTGTGGAAAGGGGTGTGTGTGCATGTGTGTGTGTGTGCTTGGACGGGGGATCCGTAAGGTGTCTCGCCAGGAGTAGCACCTGGCACCTGTCGCCTGTTTGCAGGACTCGTGCCTGCACCAGCTGCATATCGAGTCCCCTTCATAAGTCGAATCGTGCGATTTGAATTTTTGGGTATTCAACTGTATTTGCAACGAATTCTTGCCCTTCATTGAATACCCTGAAAGTTTCAGAGGTCAACAGATTACTGTGAAATGCATAACAATTAATTAATAATTAAAATAAAATATATACTCCAGTTACTAATTATGTTAAAAAGTTTACTTTTCATAAGTAAATTAAATTATATTAAAAAATTAAACATAATAAATTAAAATTATATTAAAATTAACTAATAAACTATTAAATAAATGTTAATACTTGGAATGAATTTTAAGTATATATATTATTTATCTTATGCCTCTAAGATATAGCCAAAATGTTTTTTTTTATTAAATCAATTTTTCTTATAAATTATAATACATAATTGCTAATTACATTTATCATAATTATAATACCTTTCATTCCATTTCATAATTAAAATTTCTATTTAATCAAATAATATTTCATTCAGATAACTCTGTAACAATTATGCAATTTTAAAATTTAAATTTAATGATGCGATAAAAAGTATAAACATTATAAAAAGTAAGTTCTATGTTTATATATAAAATAAGAAGCTTCACCTTTTTTTTGTTTTGCCATATTCTGATCATAGCCAAATTTACTAACTTAGCTTTAAGCTGGCATTTAAATGCCAAAGGATATCTGAAAGTCAAGTACTCAGAATTTCTTTTATTTGCTTGCTTTTGTTGCCTATATTGCCATTTCCGGCATATGTCCAGGCATAAAGCTAATCAAAATGTCCAACACACACACTTCACACACACACCACACACACTCAAGTTCAATGCGTTTCGAGTGCAAACTTTGCCTCCGAGTGGCATCTGACGGACTTGAAGCAGGGGGTCGGGAGAGAGAGGGGGGACTTCGATTTCTTTGTGTGTGAGTTAAAGGCACTTCATTTTTGGGGCCTGCCTGGACATTGGTCAAGCGGAAGTGCTCGCCGTCAGTTTTCTGTATTTTATTTTTATTTATTTATGTATTTTTTGTTGTTGTTGTAACCCATTATTATTAATATTTTATGGTGCGTTATTAGCGTCATTAGCCCCCCTGCCCCTGTCCGCTTTTAAGCCCGCCACGCGCTCCATTATGACACGTAGCTTTATGCAGCTTCCGGCAGCTTCCGTTTCCGCCAGCGAAAAACATTTGATAAATTGCAAAACCAATGAAGTGAAGGAGGGCGGGGTGGCAAGGGGGAGGCAACTGCAGCAGCTGCTGCTGCTGCTGCACATGCAGATAATGGAAAATGTGTTTGGTTTTTGGGTAAAGTAAACAATATGTTAATAGCATAAATATGCATTGGCAGCTCGGTGAAGGAGGTGCGGGCATCATCGCATCATCTCTTAAGAAAATTTCAGAGCGGTGCGGTAACTGTTTTTTAAAGATTACGCTCAAGATTTATGATAGAGTTTCGGCTGTGCTGGCTTAATGGCAGTTTTATGATTGCCTTTCCATCGCTTGATTGATAGATGAAACGATGCATGGCTCAACCAAGGTGTGTGTGGGTGTGTGTGTGTGTGAGTGGAACTTTGAGCAATTGGTCTCAGCTGTTGTCAAATTTGTCACAAGACACTTGGAAAACTTAAGCGCAACTTACACATGTAATAGAATACAGCAAAAACAACAAAACGAGATTATAGTTTGCGTGACACTCTCCTCTCCACTACACTGAGAGAAAATATATAGAACTTAATTGACAAGCAAATTCCAAATTTCATAGCTCTGGCAGATATCTACACTTATTACATGATTTATCCCAATATTCCAAAATATCGTATGCCCTATTCCGCTAAATTGTATTTTATAGATAGTAATTTGTTTTTAATATTTAATTTTATATTTTCAAAACTCTTTAAATGCCAATACATTTAGGCTTCATTTAATTCTTAAAAATTTAAATTACTTATTGGTAAAATGTAGACAATAAAAAACTCAATGAAATTAGAGGATATACAAATCTAAAGATAATATTATTAGATTATTATCATTATTATATTATTGATTTAATTATGATATATTTTATTGTAATTCTAATTTTTTTTATAAGGAATTTGTTTTAATTTTTATGTTATTTTAAAATGAAGACAATTTTTATACCATAATTTTGTTGAGTGTAGTTGCAACTCTTGGCCAATCCATCAAGTGCTGCATGCATCATACAACTACTCGAATTACCAACAATAACAATAAGAACAACAACAACAACAAGAACTAGATAAACACACAAACCACCCAAACACACTTTCCCCCATGGCACACATGTGCAGCACGCACATCCCAATTTCATTGCGAGTCCCAATTTCCATCCCAATCCCAATCGCAATCTCCACCCCGAATCCGGGACACATCCCTTTCGTTGCCGTGGCGTGTCGTCTCAGGGCGTCTCTGTCTTTTGTGTGATCCGCTGCAGATGTTTGCATTTATTTTGTAATTACTGTCACGCAATGTGACCATCAAATCAAATAAAACAAATTCCCATTGAGTGAAAGTGGAGAAAACTCAAGTTTCTTTAAATGGTTTCAAGTTTTTTGCTGAGGTAGCTAGAAAAAGTTTCCTTTTAGCTCCTCTAATTTATGAACGTTTCTGGGGTGTACTCAAAAGTTCAATGAATCCAGTCTACGGATAATTTGAAAGGGAATCCATAATGCATAAACAATTAAGCAAATGCTTTGAATGAACCTTTGACCCAATTTTTGTATAAACATATTCAAATTAAGTTTATAAATCGTGAGGTATGAAAGCAATTATAGACAAATTTAAGTTTGAAAATTTAAAGTTTGTTATATTCATATCTTGGAGTCACTTTAATATAAATTTTCTTTTATAGTTAAGTTAATAAATAATAAATTAATAAACTAAGCTTATGGCTTATATAACACGTAATTATATTAGGGAAAGATAAAAGTTTATTTAACACGTAATTATATTAGGGAAAGATAAAAGTTTATTTAACACAAGGATTTCAATACAATAATACAAGGATTTCAAGAAAAACCTAATTTCATTTATGTCGCTAGTGTACAAATATATAGATAAAACAAATTTTTAAAATTGAAAAAGAAACATTTAAACATTTATTAGATTAAAAAATACGTGTCCTATCTGATTTTTATTTGATTTTCTATTTAGTTTCTATCAAGTTATGCTTGAGGAATATTTTTATTAAATTCAAAAAGCCTTAAATTTATTTATGTAAATTTTAAAAATATTATTATTATTTAATATTAATCGACACATGTATAAAACAGACTCGCTTTTTTAATGCGAGTTCTTTGCCAAAACTATGCAAACAATTTTACACTTTCTTAGAGCTAAAGCAACAAATTTATAAATACGCTAAGCTTCTCCAAAGCACACACATACGCTGAAATCCCTTAAAAAAAATGAAAAACAAAAAATGGCAGTCTGCCATTTAAAACTAAACACGTCCGCCAATATTAATATATATTGTATTTCCGAGTCTGCTGCAAAATGGACTTCCATTAATGTCAAAATGCGCCAACGTCGCTGCTCTTCAGTTCGTCAGGGCAGTGGAAAACCCAGTCCAACTTTCAACTGAACTGAACTCAAACCAACAAATTTGAACTTTTTTTGCCAAGCATTTGAAGGCGACTCGAACTGCGGCTCGGCAGTTTTTCAAAACTTTTTCGCATGTTGCTGTCCGGGTGTAAAGTTCAATGCGTTGCGATGCTTTTTAGCGAACAATTTCAAATGCAACACAACGCGGCAAGGATATTTTTCACTGTGCGCCATGCCAAAGGATGCCGACAGGAGGCCACGTCGAAAATTATATATGGAATTCACGGCCAGGGCCATTCGCTTTTCTCCGTTCGACGTCGCGTCGTCTGCCACTTGTTGTTTGGGTTGGACACACTCCCCCCTGCCCCCCTGCTCTCCTGCCCCTCTTCCAGTCTCCGTTTGAGTGTTGCCAATGTTAATCGAAGTTGTGTGCACGAAAGGAAATATACAAAAAAAGAAGTAGAAGAGGAAGCAAAAAGAACTCAGCTCGTCGCGTTATCTCACGTATATGGGCAGACATAAAAACAAATTACATGTCCTGAAGGGAGCGGGTGGCAGTGGAAGGCAGGATCGCTGGAGGGACATGCGGGGCACACAGAGTGCTGCTTAAGCGGCTTTATGTACAAAAATTGTAAATGGCATTTGTCTTTTGGTTTATGTATGTGTGATTGTGTGTGTGTGAATGTGTGTGAGCCTGCATGCAGCTATTTCCGGCGCTATGGCGGCCAACGGAAGCCGCTGCCGTTTGTTTTTCTACATCATTTTTTTGTTTTGTATTTTTTATTATCTTTCTTTTATTTGCTTTTTTTTCTGTCAGTGTGCAAAACTGCAGAAAAAGTTTATCAATATTGAAAAGTTTAGCTTGTATTTATTGTTGTTGGTCGGGGCAGGTTGTCTCCGGCCGTGCTTGTTCATGGGTCATAGTCATAACAATAAACCCGGTTCATAAATAAGTTATTAGTCAATGTCTTTTCGGGTTTCTGTTTCTGTTCGTTGATGTTATTGCTTTGATGGCGCTTCAATTGGCGCTTATTCGATGTCTCCGAGTTGGATCCAAAGGTTTTTCGCAGTTTCAGTTTCTTTTGAGTACTCGAAATGAGCAATGCCAAGAAATTATGGGATTATGTGTCTGTGGCAAATTAAAAGTTAGTTTATGCGATTTCAACTTTATTAAACTAAAGTATTTAGGATTGTAATTTTTTCCAAATATATATAATTTTTATTATTATATTGTTGTAGCTTATAATAATAGAAAAATGCAGCATATATTAAATTTCTCGATTTCTTGTTATTCTTATTCGGTTGAAATAATTAACTAACAACAACAATTAACAATTTGTATATATGAACGTATTACTGTATATATAGTATCTGTTTTATTTTTTATTATTTAAATTTATTTTTATACACTTTTCCCAATCTGCAATATTCTTTGCAATTTTTATCTATCATTCATTATCAATCAATTTGAATATTTTTTTCTCTGCTGTAATTATTTCTTATTTATCAATGCACCTTTGACACTAAATTGAAAATTAATTATATAACATTAAGCAAATGCAAGAAATTTAAGAAAGCTCGTTTAATCGAATAAAATTCTGCCTTAAGTGTATTTAATTTACATCCACTGAACAATTGGCCAAATGGCCCAATCAATCTTCAAATATCAGTCAAATGACAGTCGAGAAAAACGCAATCACAGTTCAAAGTCGATAAATTGACATAATTACGAGTGTATGGCGTTTTTGCACGGTATATAAATTTCTGCTGAATAATAAAAAACAACAAAAAACAGAGAAAATAAAACAACAAGAAAAACAGCAAAAATGAAGTGAAATTTTAATAAGCTAAATAAAGCGGCAGGAGAAAAGACGCCGCCAGGTGAAAGCGGTGGCAAAGAAAAACAGCACGCAAAAGAGAGCAGCCCAGCTACCGAAGGAGCCGACATCGCAGCGCATAATGCAAAGCCCCAGACAAATATGTGAGCCACATTCCCCCGCCCCCCTACAGTTCACAGGCCGCAGACAGCGCCGAGATGTGTGCTATGCTTTTTCTTTATGCATATTTAAAAAGCCACCCACCCAATAAGTATGCTACAAATAATAAGCGTAGTGAAGCGGCGCGCATTATAAACCAGACTGGGGTGCACCTCCCCTTCCCAAACACCCCCTCGCCCCTATCACGACACCACCACTCAAGCGTCATGCCTCAGACCATTTTAGCCCAAAGTCTACATGGAATTATGCGAAGCTTCTGCTGTCTGTTGTTGTTTTTGTTAACGGAGCAAAGCAGGCAGCGTTGTTGGCATTATTATTCTTGTTGTTGTTGTTGTTGTTGGTATTATCCTGCGACTGTGATTGTCTGTGCTGTTTGTAGTTAAAATGAGCACAACAACAAAAACAACAACCACGAAAAAGAAGACAGGACACGGGAGCGTCATTAAATGCGCAGCAGAAGCTAAAGCCAAAGCCAGCAACAGCACAAAGAGAATATGCTAAACGTTTGACGAGACTCAAAAATATGAAAATATAAAAAAAATAAATACATGAAAACATGATGAGCTTAAAAAATAACATTTTTGTAAAATATATACATACATTATTTGAAGACACAATATAAAGAACGAATCACGACACGTTACACGGCATATCAAAAGTCAAGCAACAGCAGATTGTAATGAATTCTTCGGAAAGGTGATGCGACTGATTAATGCGGGAGGCGGCGGCGGCGATGGAGGCTAATGCAAAGAGATAAAAATCCGATATGATTGTCAGGTTATTTACTCAAATGTCTCATTGAAAAGTCAATTGCACGGGTACTTAATAAAATATGTCTGGCTTATTGGAAATCATTTTAAATTAAGAGTTTTTCCTAAATTTCTCGCGAATTACAGTCTTAAGATTTCATGCAGGTTTTAGATATTTAAAAAAATGTTTTGTTAGTAAATTTTTATGAGCTTCGACACAACTATTTAAGTTATATATATTTTTATTCTAAAATGTAGATTAAATAAAATATGCAGCATTGATTTTTCAAAATATTTTCAAGTCAATAATATTGAAATTTTTTTAAAACAATTAGGAAAGAATTAAATAAAAACGCTTTTAATTTACAGTTTATTGTGTCGAGAAAGGAAAATTTTATTTAAATTTCTAATTAATATATAATCCATTTATGCATATATCGCCTAACACATATCTGGCATTTGTAAAATTCATTCAATCTTCTGCCTGCCCAAATATATTTTATTTAAATTATTATTTTTGTGAAAAATATTTTGCAAAATATCTCATATTACACATGATTTATTATTGCAATGTATTTTGTTTGACATTAACATGAGCAATAAATAAAACAAAGTATATTTCTGAATGTGTTCCTAAATTGTTTTTTCATTTTATTTCAAACACTGCAATGCTGCAAATTAAAATATACATTGACTTAAATTTATTTCTATAAATCTCAGTTTATAGTTGAAGCTTTACTTTTGTAAATTTATGATAAGCTCCGCAATATCTTGTCTGAGCCAGTTCACATTATAATGAATGTAAATGATTTTTCGATTCATGCAATTTCAAAAAAATAAAAAAATACACCCCAATATTTCTGCTTTCCACCGAGTCTCCAAATTCTCACACAAAGTGTTGTTTAATGATGTGTTTCGCCCTCCGGCTTTTATTTTTCTTTATACATATATTTTTTTTGCTTCCGGTTTGTGGGCACCCCTGGAAAGGTGTCAAAAAAACAAAGAGGGCATAAAAAGCAAATGCCAAATTAAAGCTCTTTGGTTTAGTACAAGTGATTTGGCAAAAGAGGAAGAAAAGAATTAAAAGAAAAGCAAAAAAAAAAAAAACGTTCAAACATGACATAAAAACTGAAGCGATGAGCACTTTCAGCCCCTCATTTGAGATTGAGCCTCGCTGGAAACTGATAGAGCACAGCGTCCGGGGCTGGGTTATTGAACTGCCAGGCCGGATTCGACACTAAAAAATCGTACCTTATCGAAATGACAAACAAATTTTAATCAACGCACAACAAGCCGCAGCTGCAACGCATTCTCGACTGCTGATGACATCCTTTTTGGTCCTGCGACAGGAGGCGAGCCAAATATCACGTCGATTTTAAGCACATTGATTAGAAGTGCCCTGTGAAAAGCGGCAAATAGAGGGCTGTGCGGGACGGACGAACGGACACCGGATAATAATAGCTGCTGCTCATGATGCCAACACACACACAGAAAGAGAGAAAGAGCCTGTTTGATGTTGATTATGACAAAGTTGCTGCCTGCCGATAAGCCTTAAAACTCTCAAACGATGAGCGTGCAAATTCATATAAAACCAGCGTTAAAAAAATAAATAAAATACCACTAGCCGAACTTAAGATGCGCTTACTTGAATCTGAAAATAAGTGAGAAAAAATGCAACAAATGCATTTATTAAAACAAATTTGTTGATTAAAACAGCAAAATTAAAATAACCACTTAAAACTATTTATAAGAAATTTTATACTCAGACGTGAACCTTAATTAATGCGGAATATGTATATATAAATATATACATTATTATATTTAAAAGTTCAGTCAAGTCTATATAATATGTGATAATTTTAATAAATAATTAAATCAGTTCTCAATTAATAGGTTGCATTTATGACGGAGTTAGTAAAAAAGTGTATAAGCAAAAAGTTGTTTCTTTAAATAAATTATCTGTAGATCAGTTATTCTTATTATTGTTGATCAAATAACACTTACAATATCGCCTATCGCTTTCGCAACTGCCTCGTGCCACAAATGCAGCCAACAAATGTTTGAACCCCCTTGAGTGAGTGTATTCGAACGCGATTCAAGAGGCGGAGTCGTAAAAACAAAACAAAATGCGAGGCGTTGTTGCCGCTGTTGCCTCCTGCATGCGACGCACGTGTCGCCCTAAAAAGCCGATCTAATCAAATGGAAGTAAAATGTGTAAAAGGTGGAAAATTTACGCTGAGAAAAAAGCAAGAACAGCAGCCGGAAAAATAGACAAAAAAAAATTATAGAAAAAAGTTACTCAATGTGTAAAATGGAAAATCATAACTCGTCGAATTTTTCTATTTTCATACACACTAAAGTTCGTGCCACATGACTAGACATGAATTCACAGTGACTTTAAGCTTAAAGTGTGTACTTTACGTCGGATGGTTTGAGAAGCCGGAATCTGTCCCCCTCCCCTACCCAAACTCAGCCCACAGAATGGGTATCATATGCTAATTTCCATATGGTCAACCCTTTTCGAGCAACGACCCAACATGAGAAATTTTAATAATTTTCACTGAAGTTTTTGCCTGGCTTCCAGTGCGTTGCCTTTTGGGCTAATTGTATGCTAAACGTTTGAAGGGCGGGATTTTCGGTTGGGTGGCACTTTGGAGCGCGACTGGGGCTTTTCAAAGTTTTTGTGGCAGCTTAGAGTTGGGCCAACACTGGCGACACACACACCACACACACACACACAGACAAAGGACACATGAGACATTGCCGGAGCTTAGAGTTTCGTTCGACGGCAGCAGCGAGCCAAACTATCAACATGATAGCCGGGTAATGACTTTAATTGGTGGGATGCTTGTGATATTCGAAAGCGAGGGAGTCAAGTTAATATCGCCTATGATGAAGCATCGTTTTTGTGTTATTGTTGTCATTTTTCCTGCTCTTCCTGTTGCTGGGCTCATTTTGATGATACCAATAAAACGAGCCCCTGAAGAGAACGTAGAAAGGGTTAAATGAAATTGGCAAAAAAATATATGTGAAACCAACGTTAAACATGTATAAGAAAAGCTTAGAATAACTGCAACGTTTGTTCGCAAGTTAAAAAAAATAAAATAAATAATTAATTATTAGTTCATGATTCTAATTTAACAATTTTTATTAACAATTTAACAAATTGAGAATAGAAGCATGTTAACTATATTATCTTTGAAATCCCTAATATTTGAAGTAAATATTTCTATCTGTGTTTGTGTGTTTTAGATGAGATCTGTATAAAAACTAATTGTATTCCCGATCTTTACCAATTTTTTCTGAAAGTGTTTACTAAAAAATTAAGCAAATTCTTTTTTATGATTAATGCATATATTTAGCATATCAAACTAAACAATTATCTTTCGCTCATTTTAACAAAGAACTCTTCAATTTCTCTAATCTGCAATAAATTCCCGTTCGTTCTTCAGATCCAATTTCCCCAGCCTCTCTCGCTTCTCTCAAGTACCCATTGACATTTCCTTGTGAGCCTACATTTATCTTACACATTTTCAGTTTATGCCTTAAATAGCAGAACTTTATACCATCTTTCCACCCACCCAACCCAGGCAAAAAACATCCTCAAGTGGTCGCGTGTCGTCTGCTTTCGTATCAGCTGAACTGCAATTCGGAGCCGGGTCGAGGCCATTATTTTCACGGTTCAGCGATGCGCTAATGCAAGGACAACGTTTGCACACTTTCTCCCGCCTGCTTTTTATTTCCTCCTCCCCCTCGAGGTTTTTCACATTTGTGGCTCCCACGTGCTGAGCCATAATTAGGCGGACCGTGGCAAATCCAATAATTACCAAGCGTTAAAAAACTTTCAAGTGCGCCGTGCACACAACCGCAGAACACATGTCGGTCTGTCCGTCTGTCGGTTGGGCGATTCGGTGAGTGAGGGCGGGGCGTGACAGGATATGAAACATGAAAAACAAATTGAAGAGCTCACATCCGCCTGATGGGCTGATGCTGTTGCTGCTGTAGCTGATGTTGCTTCTGTTACTGCTGCAGCTTCTCTCCTTGTTGCTGCTGCTGCTGCTGCTGCTGATGCTGCTGCTGATGACGTCGCATGCGTCGTTGTCAATGCAACAATGACGACAATCAAATGACGTTTGCATCAATGAGCAATTGGCAAACAGAGCGGGGACCGAGCAGCAGCAGGACGAGGGCGATAAAAAAGAGAAAGGCATCGGGAAAATGATAGCGTGGATTAAACGATTTTTAATGAAAAGCCTTCAGACGGCCGCATGAATGAATGACAGCACAACCGACGGCGACGGGAAGGACGCCCAGGACAAGGACGCACACACGCACACACACTCACACACATATATGTGGCACGAGGACAATGAGAAAAACGTAGCCTCAGCTGCAATTGCCAGCAAATGCAGGGCAAAAAATGGCAGGATTGAAAATTGCACTTGAGACCGATCGACAACAGTAGCAAAAGGGCGAGGAACGGACCAAGGGAAATGAAAATGGAAATGCAGAAATGGGGGGAGGGGACCGGGCAGAGGACAACCCCCAGGACGAGGGCTGCCGCTGACGAGATACAGTGAAAATCGAGTGCCCAAAAGAAAAGAGCGCTTCAATTGATATGAAAACGGGTTTCTTTACTGGCCAACAAATGTTTGCTATGATGGAATACTTTCGCCTGCGTCTAGGCTTTAACCTAACCCTTTGAGCCCCCGTCCCGTTAAGTTCTTTGTGCTGTTTTTGTGAAGGGTTCCGCTGATTGGGTGCGCTGACATTGTTCATCTTGTCCATCTTCAAAGCGGCCTTTTGTTGTCAAGGTGCGGGTCCCTCAAAATAAAGTGAAAGCTGGTCAGCAGGAAAGTGGCTGGCGATATGAACGGGCTCTTCCTCTTTGTCCTGCTGGGTGTGGGGCTTTGAAGTGGCCGATGACCGATGTGGCTAACTTAATGAAGTGGACATATCAGCTAAGAGATCCACAAAGAGGGGAGCCAAAAACCAGAAGCTTGCCTGCCAATTGATAAACAGTCGAGGGTAAATAGAACAAAGTTTGACTTAAACGGCACAAGGCGATTGCTAAGCGATATGAATTCGAAAACAGAAGAACACAAGAAAATTGTGGTTAAGAAAATAAAATAAAGAAGATATGGCATAGGATAAAAAACAGAAAGGCGAACAAAAAGCCAGAAGAGCACTTCATGTAAAGCAAAAAACAATCGAGTTAAGGGATAAAAGAGGTAACAAAAAATGTGGAATTGAACGTTTTATATGTTTTGCTATTCTCAGACATTTATATATCCTAATGACTGTCAAAAAATGTTGTTACAAAATTGAATCGATAACAACAAAATTTCGTAATGAATGTTTGCACTAAAAAATAGTAATAGGCCTTTTCAACGTATAATTTAGTACAAATAAATATATTGCAAAGAAATGTTGTGATAATAGAAGTTAAGAAATATCCATTTTAGCCGGATTTTGATAATTGATTTGTTTTGATTCAATTATGTTCAATTATTTAAAAATATTTATTTTATATAAACACAAATTTTGCCCATATTTGAACAAACATAAATAAGATTAGATATAATTTATTTTTGATTTGATCTTATTTTGTATCATAGCAATCTGGCTTTGAGAGAGCACACATATCCCATGAAAAATATAAATTTTTACGCACCGCAAAAAACACTTTAAACCAATCAGTCGACCCAGAATGAAAAGTGTAATTTCATTATCAGATCTACATATGACTGTTTTCGGGTCTTGGTCCCGACATGAGTGTCATATTTTATCAAGTTGAAGGCGACATGTTGCTAAACAAACACAGCTGATAAGCGGACCCAAGTCCATTACCATTACCATGAATATTACCATTATCATTACCCGCGGAGCACACGCCGTCCTTCGGAAAGTCCAACTTTCCTTGTCCTTCGGCCTGTCCATATCAGCGATGTGGAGGAGAACGTACAGCAATTTACCGCAGTGCGTGGCCTGAAATAAATAACCCAAAACGTCGACAGCACATTACACTCACACACACACACACCCACACACATACAAACAGAAAGTAATTATGCAGCGTTGACAAAAACAAAGAGAGGACATAGGCGCCAGGACATTGGCGGAATCTGACCCGCCTTGGGGCCTTGAAAACTATTAAGAAAACATATTTTTCTTTTTGAGAAAATGGCGCACGCGGCGCGTTTAACACTAATCATTGTCATTATTATCGCTGGGCCCGCTTGGCTGTGTGCCAGGCGCAGGACTAAATGCCCGCCTGCTGTCGGTCTCTCAGTCGGTCTCTCTGTCTGTCTGTCGGGCAAGACCTCGGGTGCGCTACTATTAAAAATTCATGATCTCAAGTGGGTTGCTGTTGCCGCTGTTGCCCATTTGGCTCTTTTGTTAGTTTGGGTGCCATATTTCACATTTGCCCACCGACAAACAGACAGACAGACAGTAGCGTCGCCTTCAAGTGTTTTTCTCTTTTGTTTTTCTTTGGAACTGGGCAGGCGAGGGCTCGACATGTGGCTCAGTTCCCGAACCTCTCGCACAAATTGATCAAAGAATCAATAAAACGCCAATTAACATTAATTTTCACACGCAGCCCAACTCGGCGTACCACATTTACCCCTTTTATCCATTGTTCAATTTGTCAACTAATGTGAAACGCAGTAAAACAATTAAAAACTCCACAAAGTGTTTTTCCATTGGGACCATTGCAGATCTCTCTAGCCCATGAAATTTGAAACTTTGGCTTTGTTTTGTCAGCTCCCTAAACGAAAAAATAATGAAAATTAAAGAAAATATATAATTAAAATTTAATGCAGCTATTTGAATTCGGGACGCGTTCCAAGTCCAGGCAATTTGAGGCTCGCAATAAGTAACTAGATGGAGACATGACGCGTATTCAAGTAAACTATTTAAACATTTGCCTTTTGGGTTTTTCCAAGAAAATTGTCGCCACGCATGCAATGTCCTCTCTCTCTCTCTCTCTCCCTCTCTCATCTCTGTAGCTCCATTTGGCGTGTTTACAGTCGAGCGCAATTAAACGACATTTGTTTTTGTGAAATGGGAGAAAAAGGAGCTGGGGCAGGAGCAGGGGAAAAATCTAGCTAAGAAAAATGTTTAATTTCCCCAAAGGGAATTATCACATAGCAACTAAAAAAAATGCATGACGACCTAATGATGCAGCTGTAGACTAAATGAATCCGACCGACATTTTACATTTTATAACATTATATTTTGACTTGCTAACTCAAAACAAGACATTCTTTCGTGGTCTTAGAAAACAAGACCATTTTTCAAGTAGAAACTTTATCATTCGATTTATTTAAAATAATAAATTATCAGCATTAAATAAAAAGAGTAGAGGAGAGAAAAAGCTATTATCTTTTGGCTGCCTACAAATTTATTAGTATTTCAGACAAATAAAAGATGAATGTTTTTCGTTTTCACAATATAACTTTATTTCTGACCGACTATTGCTATAGAAGGTTAAATTATAAATATAGTAATTTGATCAAAATCAGTTGAGAACAATTTATACAATTACTTAATTATCTCAACATTATTTAAGCCCTATTATTTTATTATAAATATAATGTGTTTTCAAATGTTTTAACTTGACACCTACATATATTCCACTAAGTAAGTCGTACCAAAGACATTATAAATATTTATATTGTCTTTAATCTTACTATATCCTTTAAAACTTTTTTACAACTAAAGTCTATACTAGTATATTCATCCATCTAAAAATTTATTTATTTTTATTTACTTAAAGTCTCAAAATTCTAAAATTTTAAAAGAATTGTAGCCATTTCAAATATAACATTTTAAAATACATAAAGAAATATAAAGTATATAAAATGTATATGTATATATATATACTTGAATGTTACATAACTACAAACTGGATAAGGTAAAAAATACACTAATGCTAAAATAAAATAGTTCATTAAAAATCATTGAACTTTGTGTGTATCAATAATCTTGTCTGCTAAAAGTGTGGCCCATTTCCGTTTAGTATTCAAATTATTTCAGCTTGCCCATTGCAGATACACCAAGCTGTCAATCATTCTTGGAAACAGCACTCACAAAGACATTCAATACACACATGACACCTATTGCCCCCCTCCCCACTGTGAGGTCCGCTGGGCGAACATTGACAAGAAAAAGTCAAGAAAATTAAAAGTGCATTGCAATTCAAGATACTGGCAAGACAAGGAAATGCCAAAGCTACAACTAGAGAGCCATTTCATAGATGTCAGCCATGGGCCAAACACCTGCCTAATGTCAGTTTCTGAGGTGAGCGACTGCTTAAATGGAGTGACATAAAATTAAAATTGAAAATCGAAACTACACAAAGATACTTACTTACTTGCTGGTCCGCACACATCAGTATTTCCGGCTTGAATAGTCCCAGTAAGTGCAGATAAGGCATGCCCCAAACGGTGGCAACTTGAAAAGCTGGCAAACATTTGGCCCTTGCCAAGCCCAAAGGCAAACAAATTGCCGAGTGTGATAAAAAAAAGAATGTATATATATATAATGCAAAATCCGTAGACCATAAAGCGTTAACCGTAAACACAATGCCGAATAATAAGTGTGTGGCTCCATTTTCCACTTAATTTATGGCAAATATGGGGCCATCGATAAAGCAGTGGACATGGAAAGGAAAAAAAAAAATGTAACCACCCGAAGGCATTGAACGTGAATTTTTAATAGACTTTTAATAACCCACACAGAGAGTCGGGGGGAGGTAATTCTGGTGGCTAAACAGAAAGTGTAATGAACCGCAGCCGCACATCGTGCAGACATTTTCCAAATGAAAAGCCATTGAAAGGCGTTGCCACTGGGCAAACAATGGAGGCAAAACACAAAAAAAAAAAAAACACCAGCAGCAGCAAAGCCATCGCCAAAGCCAGGATACAGCAGCAGGACGAGTCGGTGGCAGACAAACAACAATAAAGATAGAAATCAACGCAGACGTGTGCATAAAATATTAATTATCAGCAGTTTACTGGCAGCAGCAGCAGCAGCAGCAGCAGCAGCAGCAGCAAAGCCAGCTCGACATATTGGCAATGACTCTGAAAAGTCAGGCCAGAACAGCAACAACAACAAGAACAACAACAAAAACAACTACAGCAGACTTTGGCAGACGCGACACGCAATGGAAAATAGCAAAGCGCTTGGCAATGGCATTGGCATTGCCCACTTCTAGACGAACGAAGGGGGTGAGGGGGAGGGCATCCCGTTGGTTGCAGGCGGCTGCATCGAGTTTGGTGCTTAAAATTAGTAAGCTTGCCAGTTAGGATCGGGCTAGGTTAGGTTGGCAGCAGTTGGAGCCATTGACAACTGACTCAATCTCTCTGTGGCTTTGTTTGAATTTTCTGCCAAACGCGGCTAGACAAAAGTGCATTAAACGCAGATGTCTACCCTGGGGAAAAGGCATCGGAATAGACGTCAAACAGTAGGCGTAAAAGGGTTGCCAACACAGGCAGCTGCACCAAAGCAGAGTGTTTCTAGAGTGTTTCTACCATATAAAGGTAGAGTATCATGCTGGGTGTGTAACTGTGCACTAATTGCAGACATGTTTGCCAATCTATCGGATAGCATCAGCGAAATCTGATATTTAAATGCGCAAATTATTTAGTAGCATAGTATATTAGTATTTTTAATAAATATCGGAAAGGGTTGTTTAATTGATATTTATGGTGTCCTTGCAAAGGGTGAACACCTATTAATGTCTTTTTCACTTAGAAATTTTCTCACAAAGATCACTTATGAATATACATAAAATTTTGTTTGTTTTTTCTTTTCCCTTGTTATATTCGAGATATGGGTTTTTGTATGAAACAGGCCTAAGACATCCACAATTAAATAATCCATAAAAGCTAGTCACCAACCATAAACTCAACTTAAGTGAGCATTTTTTATTTGATCCATTTTTCAGTAATTTTATAAAAATAAAGAAATGCAATGATATTTGTTTACTCCAAATTCAACAATTATTTTTTTACACTTGTTAGTGAGGTAATATTATGTGTGTTCTGATTAACTTAATTGAGTAATCTTTTGGTTTCGCTGTATCATTTCTGTTTTCATCCAATTTACTATTCTGTAGTAGACATGACATTTACAATGGCCTGAGTCCTTAATTTGTAATAATATTTAAGAGTATTTTTATAAAGCTTATTTTTTTACTTGTAAATTCATTTGACTCTGTTTTAATCAGACTCAGATGTCTATTTTCTTCTGCAGGATCTCAGGATATCTTTACATTATTTCTACAGGTGCCATCATTATCTGCGTTAAAATCTTCGATATCTTCGATATAATCTTAATTTTCTGATTTTACGTCAGAGGTGGCTGCCTCACCGGTTGGCAGTTAAGCAATAAATATTGCCAAAAATGCACAGCTTAATATGATTAACTTTATTTTCATCGTTATTTAATTAAATTCATGCAGTTTCAATAGTCCGATAATAAACGTTTGCAAATTTGATGGGCTAATAAAGCAGCACAGGTGCTAGAGATTTGGCAAGTTTGGGCAGCTGTTTTCAAATTGTTTTGTCAATTATTATTAGACAGCGATTAACTGCAACACTAGAAACAATAGTTCAATTTACATGGATTTGTTTGCAACTTGTTTGCTTTTAAATATTTGAGTAGTTGTCGTTTATTTGATTTATTAAAGATATTTGGAATGTGAATACAATTAAAGGAAACTCGGTAATTTGCGAGTTGGTAATTCAAAAATATATAAGCTTTAGACAAAAAAGTCTATAAAAAGCTCTATATTTATTATTTTATTTGTTGAGGTAAAGATAAACTTCTTAATTTTTTTTTTAAATATAAATTTTTTTAAGCTCTTCTTGCTCTAAAGCATTTAAAAATAATATATTATATATTTCAACTCGAATAAAGATCAATCTAAAAGTATTTTAAATGCACAATTTGATTTGCAGAAGATTTTTATCTCGATACAACATATGACAATTTTTATATGATTTCAAACAAGTTTCTTTCATTAAACTGTCGATCTTTTGCCTATGTATAATTTTTGATTGATATTTGTAAATGCGTTCCGTTTTTCATCACCGTTATTTTTCCGCCTAGTGTTGACTTAACAGTTTAATTTGTCTTTTACCCACTTAAGCCTTGTTTTTCATCTCATAACAAGCTGCTTAATTATTTTTTTGGTCCACTCGGCTGCAGGCGTTACTAAGCAGCAGCCACCCACTGTTGGACCCTGTCTGACAGATCCAAATCAAGCGTGAACATTAATTCGATTTGCGCAGATGTGTGCCAATCGACCAAACTGTCAAACTATGTGCAGGATGCAGGACAATGAGACGGGCGTCGTGTGTCGCCGGCTTTAATTTCGCATATTGTTGACAACAACACAGATCGGTGCAGAGAAAATGATGTGAGTGCTGGCGGAGATATTCAATAGACTAACCCACAACACACACACACACACACACAAACACACACACTCATGCACAACAATAACCTGAGGCAAATACTCGTACCTGGCAGTATCTGTAGTGAGTGTCCCCTGTAGCCAGGAATTGTCCACTTGGGTCTCGCTGTGTCACTAATTGTGCACAATATGGAGAATACCTGTGTGTGTGTGTGTATTTTCTGTGTGCGTGTGTGTTTGGGGGTTGGGTTGACTGAGAACTCATCGTGCTGCCCGCTTTTCGCCGCCTGCTGTTGACTGGTGGTTGCTGCCGCTGTTGTCTGATGGCTTTGCTGGTTCTGCTGGTCCTGCCACACCTCCTCCGACGCCTCCTCCTGCCCGCCCCCTCCTGGATGACCTGATGCGGCTCTGGTTGACCATTAGCTGTGGAGTTTTTTGCCTTTTGATCTACGTTTCAGTGTGTGTGTGTGTGTGTGTGTCTGTGTGATTCCTGTGTTTAATGCAATTAATGTGATTTTTGGTTGCAAATTAAACGTATTTATCAGCGTTTATCAATTAATTTTCATTTTCATTTACGGTCGACCAATTCTCTGAGGCTTGACAAATTATCAAACAATGATTAAACATGGCACTTTTAATGCGTTTACATCGACTTTAATTAAAAAGAAGTGCATGTGTGTGTGTGTGTGTGTGTGTGTGTGTACATAAATGAGTATATATAAATACGTACTGTGGTTATGTGCTGCAAACGGAAGCCGTCTCCAGGTCAAACATTGATCCATCTCGCAACTGCCAAAATCCCCAAAATCGCCAAACCAAACAATAAATTTCATTGCATGACATTTGGGCTCTCTTTCCCTTCGCTCTATCTTTCTTGCTCTTTACCACATCTACTACGCTGTCTGTATTTTACAATTTGTGTGGTCAATTTTATACCCTGCAATACATATGGTTTTGGGTATACTGATTTGTTGTGCAAAATGTTCATCCTATGCGCAAGTTAGCTAAAAGCGAAACAATATACAAATTACTTATATTTAACTTTTTAGCATTTTATTTCACTATAATTATGTTCAAAATTAATTCTTTTAAAATAATGATTGCTTGGTTCAATAATACCAATATTATTTTGTGCATTCTGATTAAATTAAAATTTTGTTGAAATATTTTTTAAATATATTAATGTGTTTAACCGACCTACTTCAAAAAAGAAATTATCTTTTTGCTTTTATTTTTTAAAATTTTCAATTGATTTTTTTCCCAAAATATCTTACAGCACATCTGGCAGTCCAACTTGTTTTTGGTAATTTATTTGATTTGGACATGGCTGTGGCCACGCCCCCTCCCAAATACGCGACCAACACCGCCCATCGATCATCCCTGCTGGCCATGCTAATAATGTTTTGTAATTTATTTTCAACATGTTGACAGTCGACGCGTATTTTGAGCCGTAAATTTGTCGAATATGCCATTATTATTGCAGGCAGTTGTTGTCGATTCTGGTGTTGTTATTGCAAACGATATTGATGTTGTTGTTGTTGTTGAAGCTGCCGTTACACATAATTGATTAAAGGAAATTATATAAAAGGTGCAAACTGCCGCAATTTGATGATGCATTTTGATAGCATTCGGAGGTTTTGTCGGATTTCCATTTCAGTTACGCTTCAGAATATTAGAGGGATAAAATGTAGTTTTGCGTGTATTTACATAAAATGTGTTTATCGACATACCTGATATTAGAATGGGAGCTAAACCAATATATAAATACAAATTAAAATGGAGTATAAAATAATAAATTTATTGTATTTAATTAAAAGGCATAAATCAAGCAACGAATTTATAAGGTAATAATAATTATAAATATTAGGTAAACAGTGTTGTTAAAATAATTATTACGAAAATGAAAAAACATTTTCGTATGGAAAATCTTTTTCAAAGCATAATTGCTACTTCGATATCATATTTATATATGACATTATTTTGCAATTTATTGGGAATGAAGAAGTATTGAAGCAAACAAGTTGCGTGTGCAAATAATTGGCAGGTCTAGACGGTTCGAAGTAATTGTAATTAATTATTAACAACTATGGCAACTCTTGCAGCTATGTAGTACATTAAATACAATTTATTTTCTATAATGCCAGAAATGTATTTGTTTTTTATTATTGTCGATCCATTTTTATTTTTCGCTTCAGTTTATAGATTCCATCAAAATATCATGATTATTTGTATTTATCACACAAGCACAATTACCCTCAATGCCCTCATATATTTTATTTAAATACAAAACAATGAACCGAAATGAGCTGATTTTCCAAAAAATAACAGCGACAATTCAAATGAAATAAAATAAAACAAAAGTCGGAAAACAAACAAACCATTCGACCAAAGTGACCAAAAGTGCACTGAAAAATACCAGATTGAATTCCACGTAAATAGCAGAGCGAATGCAAATATTCAATAAATGCGACCGCAGCAACAACAAAAAGTTTCGAGCAAGTTTTAAAGTATTCCCCCACACTTCCCCACCTCTCAACCACCAGCAATGCCACGCCCCCAGGCAGTCGCATGCCACACAGAATGCGAGGCAAACAGAAGAAAAATTAAATTAAGTTTATTGACATATTGCTAATTAGACAGAACATGACAGCGTATCAAGATTTATAGCGCCCGATAGGCAACAGCAGCAGCAGCAGCAGCCGAAGCAGCAGCAGCAGCAACGGCCCCAAACATTGGAACCCGCACTCTGTCCCGGCCCGAAGGCGGATCAATGAACGCATTCATTTTAATTGGAGACATGGAAAATATGCCAAACAAAGAACATGAACAACAAAAAAATACTCTGCTCTCTAGCAAAGGCATAGGAAAGACGACGCTCTAATTAAATGCACTTGAGAATGCCACAACAGCAGCAGCAACAACAACAACAGGCACATGCAATCGGGTGTGTGTGTGTGTGTGTGTGATACGGTTCACTGGAATTTATGTGCTACCCCTCAACTGTCTCGTAAATCTCACAAAAATCCAAATTTCGTTGTCTGCGAAAAACTATGAAAAAAGCGCATAAAAATTTTTTAGTTGTTGTCGAACATTTTTGGATTTTGGCTTCTCCTTTTTGCTTTTTTTTTTTATTGCTTTGCTTGGGCAATATTTACCTTTTAATAATGCTCAATGTCTAGTCGTCACCCCGCAATACCAGATATCTCAGTCAGCGATAAAGGGAGGAAGCATTCTACGTTGCAGCTCTTCTTGTTGTTGTTTTAGTTGTTGTTGTTGTTGTTGTTACACTGCTGCCACGCGATAGCAAAAAATTTTTTCGTAGCGCTTTTTGCTGTGTGCAGCACACAAATTGCTGGCGTGTGTCATAAATTTTGAGTATAGAGCACCGGAAAAAAATATGGCAAAATAACTGAATATAACTGCCACTGAAAATGAAAAACAAAAAAAATTGAAAATTGGTCAA
The DNA here is from genome assembly GCA_004143825.1 of Drosophila micromelanica. Lineage (NCBI taxonomy): Eukaryota > Metazoa > Arthropoda > Insecta > Diptera > Drosophilidae > Drosophila > Drosophila micromelanica. The sequence goes on along the minus strand of SCDY01000103.1, from coordinate 118,882 downwards.
GTCGATGGTAAAATACTCTTTTGTAACAATATAATGATAGATTAAAACAAGAGAATCTTATTCCACAAAATATTAATAGTCCAATAATTAAGTCAAAAAAATAAAAATTATTAAAATTGAGAATTTTTTGATAAAATTATTCATATATTAATTATGACAATATACTGAAATACAAAACAATGAACCGATATGAGCTGATTTTCCAAAAAATATAGTAAATGTTATAAACAAACTTAATGATAAAAACCTTAATATATTTGAACTATCACTTCAATTAAATTGATAATTTAAATAGTTATAATAATAATTTTTAAATTGTAGACTAAAAACAACAATAGCAAAATAAAAAAATAATCATTTAATTTTGAGTATGTTAATAAATATTAATTTTACATTTATTGAACAAAAATGTTGAAAAATCTTGTTTTCTTATAAAAGAATATAATTTGCCAAAAGCTTGTCTGTTTTCTTTTAAGGATGTTTAATAGTGATTTTTTATGATATAACTTTATGATTTTTATAGCTCTATCGTTAAAAGTGCTAACCACTGACGGGTTAGCACCAAATTAAACACCGAAAGTCTTGACTTTTGTTTTGCTTTTATTTAATTTAATTGACTTAACTGAATTTATGGCTTCTTTATAAGTACAGTTATGTTAAGTACAAAATAAAATATGAAAAATATTATTTCATAACTGATGCCAGGAGGGCTCATGGAACTCAATCACTCCAATAGTGCAGCAGGGTCCACATATAGACAAAATCCCTTGAGCGCATACATTGTCACATACTCGTAAAAAGCACGACATCCATTGGCCATTGTTTTGACATATTTTTACAACTTTTTGTAGGACCGCTACCACATAGGTAGTATGATGGTAGTGGTACAACTGGACATTGCTACGAGTATTTTGTTTCAACATTTCATTTACCTGAGTTTGGTTTGCTTTGTTAACGATGCCAAACGACATAAAGCACTGTAAAATTGTCTGGTATAAACTAAAATATGCATTACGAGTAAAATGGCATGACATCTGGCTAGATCGACATTGGACATGAAGCGGTAATACTTAATGCACTTTCCGTGTCGCCAGGTCTATGCGTTGACCCCCTACCCCTCCACTCTCTGCTGCTCAACCTGTCTCACAATTAAAACAAGAAATTACATTGATTTATTTGCTTTTGTTCGGGCTGCAGCGCGTTGTAAATTTTCTTAATGCTACATAAATATTTAACTACAGGCATTAATAAATAGTCGCCTATTTGTGTGTATATACATATATGTAAATATATAAGACGCTTAGTTGCTATACTTACCATATTTTTCCCAAGCATAATCAGACTCTTTGAATTGATTTATGAACTTAACACTTTGCCAGCCCCATTCACAATGGAAACAGACCACCAATAAATTATTGAAACAAGCAATGGAATGGGCCAGGCATTGACTTTTTGGGGCTATTGTTGTTGTTGTTGTTGTGGTTTATAAAGCGCTTTTTAGTGTCTTAATTTGTGTGTTGAATTGTTAAAGTCTGGTTGATTGAAGTGTTGATAAAATAGCTAAGGGGATCAAAACAATGGATAAGAAGAAAACGTCAGTTCATTGGGTCAGCTCCTAATCGGCACAATTTTAACCAAGAACTGAATATAAAACGACTCATTGATTAATTAAATTTAATTGGGTAATTTAAATGTATTATTACTCCACAGACATTTAAATTTATATATTTTACCCATACAAATTTATGGACATACACTTAATACTTATATAAAATTTAATATACATAAACATAGTATGCGAAATGTGTTATGTATGTAAGCATTCAACATTATAAATAATTGAATGATTAAAAACGATAAAATATAAAAATAAATAAAATTTGTGCACTCTGAAGTTTTAAAACAGTTAGCAAAAATTACTGACTGTTTCCAAATAGTTATATTTTTGTATAATATTACCTTTAATATACATTTTTTTGATAGATGAAAATTTAATGTACCATTAAATTTGATTGAGATCATTTGTAAATTTTACCATGCAAACTTGAACCATACGAATTTTCCACCCAAAAGGTTGCGTTTTCAATCAGATACGCTTGACTTAACTTTCACAAGGATCTTTGAAAATAAGTTGGTAGTTTATTGCCTTTTAAAGAAATTTCTATATACTGCAAATACTTTTCCCAAACATTTTCTTCTGGTTTGACATTGTTCACCCGTAATTTAGCCAGGCCAAGCTGTCTGTTGTAAATAGACATATACTCATATCCGTTTGTCTTTTATCTGTGCGATTAACTTGTAAGCCCTTGAAGACACCTTTATGAACAGCTCATGCATTGGCCGTATTTTCAAGTGCATTGTGAATCTGTCACAGATCTCGACGGCATAAAAGTCTGTCAGTTTCTGACATCATCTTGTCAAGCAACTACAATGCATTCTTCGCATTCTCCGCTCAATTGGCTTCTGTAATCTTTTGAAGATCTCAGTCGCTGATCCGCTTTTGGTGCTCTTTTCAGCTTTAGGGGATATTGCATTCATAATACCCATGGCTTGTAGCGTAAATCTGTTTAGACACACCTTGATGTTTGCATCTACCGAAAAACCGAAGCGTACCTGATTTAACAGCTAAATGCAAATCATTTGCAATTAGCACCCATCCTGCAGGCAGGCCAATTAGGACATCGGCTGGCGGGCCGGGCAGGATAAAAGGCGATGCACCTTTTGCCTGCCCATGCTGTTCAGACCAATGGCAAATATGCCGGGCTAATGTACACCATGCAAATCCTATAAAGAAACCAACGCCGACTGCGACTGCAGCCAATTTCCGTTTGACGTTGCGAAATGTGTCAACTTTGGCAGGATTACAAAACGCACACACGCACACATGGCACTCGCAGGACCTGCCCCTTTATTAGTTATCCTAGCTGCCTGCCAGGCAGGCTACCCGCCTGCCTGCTGGTCCCTTGCTCCTGCATATCCTGCGAGCCGGAAATTTTTCAACGCATATGCCAATTTTGCTGTCAAGTTTTGTGTGCAACTTGTCGATTCTTTGACTCGCAACTTTGATTGCCTCCGCCCTTAAGGGCCAACGGCATGGAATTGTCAATCGATGCATTTGCTGGCAACGGCTTCAAAGGGTTAATTGCAATTTGATTGTGGGAACCGCCTGCAGTTGGTGTTTTAATTATCAACATTTAAGCGAAGGCTATATTTAAAACTTCACGTACCGAGCATAAATCGGGGTTGATTGAATTATAATTATGACTTATAAAATGAAAGCGATTGGCCAATGCCATAATTATTATTTTGCAGCCGTTATAAATCAATCACTGTGACTATAAATAAGTTATTGAAAAATTGTGTTCCAGTGAAAAAAATAATTGACCTTATTCATCGACTATTTGATATTAAAAATTCTCCGATTCAAAATTCGAAATGTTAAACTTATAAATTGATATATTAATCAACAATTTTAAAAATAGACGTAAATGTGTATTTTACGGAAAATCTCATAATTTTAGTTAAATTATAAGTTATTTTAAAATTTATTTAACAAATTTAGCAATTTGTTTTTAAAAACTTTCTATAATTATATTCAAATATTTACCGTATCCATAAATAAAGTTGAGTGGTACCATTTGAACAGTCAAATGTTTAAAGATAAAAATAGGATTTCCGAACCGACTTCTGTTTAGCTTAAGGCTAACAGGGTAAAGGGCTTTACGTAACCCTTTAGAGACCCTTAGCCGGTGCATCATTAGCATTTGCTGGCACACGCATCTCCTCAAGCAGCAAGTCAATCCCAGCTGTGCTCTCGTTTCCACCACCGTTCCCGTTTCTTGTTGGATTACTTTGGCGTAGTTACTGTGCTGAACCCTCCGATAGGTGGGCAGCACACCCACAACAACTGGTGCTCACCGCCCCCCACCAGAAAGGAGCAGGAAGCCTTGCAAACCCAACCCTCAAATCGCAGCCATGGTAATCATTTATCAAACAACAAGCGTAAAATTCAATATTTTTTTCAAGACATCGCCGCTGAGCTGATGTAAAAAATTAATTAAATTATGAAATTTTATACCCTAAAGCAAATATTTAATTTAATAACATTATTATGCGCTCGGGTGGTAAGTTGGGCGTTGCTGGTGCGCTGGGCGTGGACGCACGCACCAGCACGCGGCAAAAAGGTGAGTGTGGTGGGGGGAGGAACTGGCCACGGAATATGCAATGGCGAAATATTATTTTATATATTCCCTTCGCTCACGAGTCCCTCAGGTTGCAGCAGCCAGCGCAGGATAATAAACCACGCGCGTGTCCTATAAAATGGAAATCAAGGAAAATATTTTTTCTTTCGCCAGTCGCTTGGTCGCCTGCCCTGCTAATTGCCAAAAATCATTTTTCAAGCGTGCAGGTCGTTTTTTTTTTTGTTTTTTTTTTTTTTTTGAAAAACTTTACAGCCAGTTTCAGAAGCCCGGCAGCACGTGGCTACGGCTGCTCTTCTCCGGCCGGTTCCGTGCTTCATTCTGTCCCGTAAATTCGCTTAATCAAAAAATAAACAAACTTAATAAGCAGCGTGCGTGGCGCTGTACTTCTGCCTTTTCCCCTGCCTCACTGTGGTCGCTTTGATGCAGTGCCACGCCCTGCCCGAAAATGCCACGATAAAAGCCCCTGCACCGGCTGGAGTGAACAACATCGTGGTTTGGGAGTCCTCCTGTGGCCTCTGCTGCATGCGAAGTACCAAAAATTCGATAACAATAGAAACGAGAGTCACAGGTTATGCGAAAATTTGAAACTCCGAAATTGTGACGTCACAGCATCGTCATTTCGCAGCGAAAAGCAAGCTAACTTAATAAACACATATTTGAAAATTTGCCCGATCAGAAAATCAGACAAAAACTGAACTTTATTGTGTAAAAAATATGTTTTTTGATATAATTACAAATATTTTATATTATATATTATAACCAAAACAAAGCGATGTTCTGACATCACAAACTTGAAATCGTTTCTTTATATATGATAAAATTATAAGAAATCAAGTAATAGTGCTCGAGTCGGGATTACTCGACTGTTAAACTAGGATATCTTTCTATAAACATGAACATAAACTTAAATTAACAAAAATTCATGCTGTAAGCTGCGAAGCTTGGAACGAATATTTACCTCTTCTTATATTCCTAAAATTAACAATTTTACATCTTGAATGATAGTTTCTAAAAGAAACTTGTTTTTTTTAAATAAAAAGAAAGTCATTCTCTATTTTCTTCTCCCTATTTTTCAGATTCTACTTTTCTCACTTATTTATTTTATTGTGTTGGTTCTATTTAAATGTTGCTCATTTTAAGATTGTGTTGCAATTGAGCGCAACATTTTAAAGCGCCGATCCCACGACTTATTCCAATAATTCTCAACTATAAATCAAACACACGCCCGCCAGAACATCCTTGTTTCCATACACCCATTCAAAAACCAATACTTCACTAATTGCTAGGCTTAATAGGCATTAAAAGCAATGCCCAGTAGAGGACTCGTGTCCAGGGCCGAACAATGCCCAGCTGGCCAGCTGCCCTGGGCGTTGGATACGGAGTAATCTGGGGGCGGGGGTGCGGTAGCGCAGGAGGGCGCACGCACAGGATAATAAGCGCACGCCAGGATGCTTTTGTACAGTGCCTGCGCAAATAAAATTAGAAATTTTACGTTTTCAAAAGCGGCACTGAATGGGAAACGGGCCTTACTCTGCGCTTTAAATATGAATGCAAAGCGGATAGTGGCGGCCCTGGCCGGTGGGTGGGTTTTTGTGGATTGTGGTGCTGCTGATGCTGATGTTGCTGTTGCTGTTGTTGTAACTGGAGGATGAAATGTGAGCCACGCCAAATTGCATAGAATGTGTAAAAGTTGCAGTTGCAGCTGCTGCCTGTCCCGTTTTGTGCCTAGTCCCAGTCTCATTTCGAATCCCCTAGCACCGCCTGACCACTCCCCACGCCCCACTCAATTCACCTCACTCCATGGTGCCCAAACAATTCCATGAAATTAGCTAAAAGTTCTTCTGGTGGGCCCCTAAAAGAGGAAGCCATTTTTAGGCTCAAGCCGCGAGCGATGAATGAGCACAAATTGTATAACAGATGAGAAAGCTGAAAAGGCGGAGGAAATAGAAGCAAACAAAATAAATAAAAAAAAAAAAGCAATAGAAATGGAAGACTGAGCATGAGCTAGAGAAGAAGAAGCAGAAATAGTTGCTGTCAAGCTTTCCAGACGAAGCACGTGAAATGTAAAGCTCACAATTCTATGCCAATTTTAATTGAGTGCGAACGGGAAGCGCAGTGGAAGCTAATAAGCTGAAAAGTGGACTTAACGAAGAAGAAGGTGGCACTTGAGAAACAGGCGAAAAGTGGACAGTTTAGAACAATTGCCAGCAATTAAAAGGTGTGCAACTGCAAAAAGAACAATCTAAGACGCTAAAAGACAAAGTAATTTCAGGAATGCAAATCTTCAAAGAATTTTAATAGTTTCTCATAAAGTGATGAACAACTCTTACATACTATTAATAAAGAATATCCTTATGATAGAACATAACCATCTATGAAAAACGCTAGACATAAAAACGATAAATATTAAAATTTAAAATAAAAAATTAAAAACATATTAAAATAAGAAAGAAAATTCCGCACCGTCCCTACAACACAACTATCTTTAGTTATCAGTCGCAAAGTTTTATAAAATTCAATAATATTATTTTAAAAAAATTAAAGTACGCTTATATAAAAACTATGTGATGACTATTGTTTTTAAACTTATATATAGTATAAAATTCTTTATTTTATAACCATAACATAAAACATTATTTTGAACTAGTTAAGCTAAAAACTTCAAAACTTCATTGCCCAGTATAACTACCTATTAAGTTTCACCTCTCGAAATGATTACGTAAAAAATTGGTTAATGAAAAGAAAAGAGACAAAAGAATCAAAAGAGAGAGTAAAACTATTTAGTCGCACTCAATTGAAAATCATTTGCAGGACGTGAAAGCAGCCTGGAAATCAGTTTGAAAAACACCGCGGGTCACGCGATTTAAAAATGTCGCCGCGCGCAAAATTGAAATTGAAATGCAAATCTCAAATAAGAGCAGAGTTTTTTTTATGATTTTCTGCCCGTGGCAGCGCTTTTCGAGTCAAAATGCTAGTCACGTCTGGCGATTTGTAATCGAAACGAATCTTATGGTCATGACAGAAGTTTTGAGTTTTGCATAGCGGAGAATCGCCTCAGAATTGAGGAACTGAAGTTGACAGTGAAATGCAACAGTGTTGAAAAATTTAAGTCGAGGGGAAATTAAAGCGGGCCATACGATAAAGAAAATCGTGTATACATAGCTGAAAATGTGTTAAAAAGATATAGATTATTACAAATACGAAATATAAATAGCTTAAAAGGTTATTCTTGAATAATAAAACTAAGAATTAAACATATTGTATTTTGGAAAATAATTTAAGTATTCCATATTTGTTTTTTAAAATTTGTTGTATAACAATTTTATATCTACCTTATGCACATTTATTTTCTAAAAAGTATGTTATGAGTGACATGGAAACTGTAATTCTTTTTAATTAGAATTTTGTTGGTAGTTTATGCAATGATTTCTAATTATGACTTTTTGCAACAATCATTCCATTCATTTGGAAAGTTCAAGTTTTCAATTAGCTGACGGCCCATCTTCTCCTACTGCTCTCCAGTTCCCTTTTGTTCAATCTGCAGCAATGCACATTGAATTCTCGTTTCGATAACAATTAAAAGTTTCGCATTTGAGAAATTAATTTAAAACAATTACAGAGCACAGAACAAAAAGAGATAAAGAAGGGGACAGAACGAGAGCTAGCGATGCTTAGAGCGAGAGAGTCGAAGTCGATTCTGCATTTGCTGTCATTGATGCGACTTGCAAGTGGCAACTAGCAACTTGGCAACATGGCAAAAATTGGCAAGCTTTAAAAGTTGCTGCCTGAATGCCAATGGGCCGCCTCTGGCACTGGGACTGAGGGAGAGAGAGAGGGAGAGAAATGCGCCCGTTTCCCTTTTGTGTGTCAAGTTTCATGGCGCTGACCCAATTCGCTCGCTGACTTTTCATTTTCACTCGTTGCAATAACTCTCAGATGGGGCTCGAGTCCGTAAACCCGGCGACCATAAAGCGACAACAATCCCATCGATGCCAGTTGCAAGTTGCCAGTTGCCAGTTGCAAGTCGCTGGTTGCAAGTTGCAGGCTTGGATCTGGCATTGTCCCCCTTCGGATGCTGATGTGGCACATTTATGAGCGAGCACTGAAAAATCAGCGTTTTCTCTCGTTTTCAAATCAAATCAATTATCGCCAAAATCAATTACGCCAGTGACAAAGACAGACAGACCGAGAAAGGGATAGCGGCAGTGAGAGTGAATACATCTGTTTGGCAATGGCATTCTGACAACTTTTCTTCGAGGCTGCCAATTTGATTGCACACTCCATTTTAGAAAAGGGGGCAGGTGTATAAAACAATTCCAGCAGCCACTCACTTTGGTTGTTGTTATTATTGTTTCGTGCATTCATTTGTGGATGCCGCCCGGCGGCCACACGAGAAATGCATCCATCACTTGTTATGCCTGACATTTGATTTTTGCATGTGGCGCCCCCAAGATGCAAATCACCCAAACGAGCGTGTCCAAAATGTCCACATGACTGCTTTGCTTGTTCTTGCCTGTTGTTGTTGTTGTTGTGCATGATTTGCAACAAACGAACAACTGCTGCCTCGCTATTGAGGATCAAAGGAGCACCAACTTGTCCAACTGCTGCCACTGACACTGGGGGGCTTGGGAGCTTCAAGTTTGGCACCCGCTGTGTAGTTGAGCTTTGGTGTGGCTGCAACAAAGCCGTTTCTTGCCACTTTTCGATACCTTGGCACTGTTTTTGCGGCTTTCGTCTTACTTTGGCCGACATGAATAAAGTTCTGCACCAGCTATTAGTTATTTATGTGGCAGTTGGCTAAAAGCATGCCAGGACTTTTATCAGCAATATATAAAAGTTGTTTGCGATGTTGAAATTTACAAAAATAAGCGCATTCATTTGAAAACACTTGTAGTACATAAGTTAAATTGAAGTTAAGTTTTCACTAATTATAAATATATATTACATATATATATATATATGTATATAAATAAATAACTTTATAAAACTTGACATTCAATGTTGTGAAACTCGAATAAAATTTGTTCAGTTAATTGTAAATTATATTTACATTCACCATGCACAGATCGAGTTTACTTCAAATGATAGATAATCCTTTTTTTTTTTTTGTTTTGGTTATCAATATTTACGTTTTTTACCCGTTTCTTATCTATGCAAGCTAAAACCAGTTTCTATACAAAAATATAAAAGTAGTAATAACAATAAGAATAGATTCTTTAACCATGATTTTTAAGACTTTAAAAATGTACATCAACCGGATAAAAAGTACATACATTTACATTATCTGCTATAATGTATGATAGGGAATGCCAACGCAATGTGATCTATGTTGTACTCCTCCTTCAGGCAATGACTTTTTAGATCACTTAAATAATGCAGTGAAAATGAAAAACAGTGAACGTGGCTGTTTCCCATATTAATAGTCTCAAGTATTCCATTCTTTATGCCAGTGATTTCATAATTGGGTCTTATTTTGATCGTTTTGTATTCAAAAAGTTTTGATCGATGGATTGAGACCATGATAACTGACTCATTTTCCCAAAGCGCATATTCAACATCATCTTCAAATGTCTGAAAATCCTTGTTACGAAGTCGAATATCATCATTGATCTGATCGGAGCAAATAAATTTGAGCTCCAAGTCATCAGCGAAAGAACAATTGCCAGAGTTGTCAATTTTCCGATGCATAGGCAAAGGGTTAAAAAAGATGATCCAAAAAATCTCCAAAATCCAAAAGATACTAAACAAATGCATTTCGATAGAAATACTATTTAATGAGCACAATTTACATTTATATATCTTTATATATTTTTTATATATTTCTTAATTCAATAAAATTTATTGTTTTATATCCTTTGTTCACTTAAGATTTACAAAAAATTTGTTGAATTTCTAAACTCTCATTGAACCTAAAGAAATTTGAAATTTTTTACGCGCCTACTTACTTTTACAGCATGCATTAAAATATACAAACACGATCTCGAATAGTTTGTAAAGTCAGCATTTGATGCCTGAGGGGGTAACGATACGTCCAAAATGTTAGCGACCAAACCCAATAACATATATCAACAGCAGCCACAAATTTAAGCAGATGCCATCGTAAAAAACTCGTAGAGCAAACAAAATATCAATGGAACTGACTTTGAATGCCGTTCTGCGATGTGCGGAGTGATCTGAAACCGTTTGTTGTGTTTAATTTTTTGTTGGTTTTTTTTTTTTTGTTGCTGCTGCGCCTTAATTAAAAACCAAAACAGAATTTGTTAGGGCCACGCCATAAAAATGAGAATCTCTTGAAATGCAGCCAAAGAGTTCTGTGCAGCTACTTGGAACTGTTTTATGGCCCAGTGCATGCTGCATATGTCCGAGCTCTTTGGGGCTTTCAGCCAAATTTATTGGCTCATTAGGCATTTTAGTTGTGGGCATGTTAACAACTTGGCATTTTAATGGCTGCCGCAACGCAAATTCAGCAACCCCTTCTACTTCTTAGCTGACCAACAAGCCCAAGAAGCTCTCCGTTTGGTTTGCTGAAATTGCACTTTCACTTAACCCAAATTTAACGAGAGCTTCGAGTTCTTAAACAATGCACAAAAAAATTAAATACAAAACTAGAAACTTTCAACTTCTACAACATGCAAAACAAATAAAATAAATTTTGCATTTTCGCGTCTTCCTTATAGCACTTCATTTTCGTAGCCCTTTCGAGAGGGTATTTAAATTTTGTCTTAAAGTTTGTACTCAAAATAATTGAAAGTAATTAATTCAAAAATATACATAATTAAATAATATTTTAAATAGCTATTGTAAGTTTCATTTGGCGTCTAATTAATTTAATAACTAATCTTTTTTTTTTAAGTACAATTTCTTTCGAAGATGCATATATTAAAATAAAATAATTTTTTGAATTTAAAATAATTTATTGTGACAGAAAAAAGGACTTCTGAATTAAAATTATTTTCTTTTAAATGTATGTGGTTGTACAATTAATTATTATTAAATCAATCGTTAATATATATTTTAAGCTTAAAATTCTTTGAACCTTTTTTGGTGCAAGTTTAAGTTAAATTTTGCCAATTGTTTAAAGGGTATTTGCACTTCCCTATGTACTTAATAAATATCTTCTTCTTCCATATTTCGCTCTTTTTCTTTGGCTGCTTGGTTCATTAAAAGTTGCTCCTGTGCCGTTTTCAATTAAGCCACAGCGCCTGAGGCCCTGCGATGCATTGATTTCATTTCGGCTGGCCTAATTGCAAATTAGCTCAATGGAAAATGCAGTCTTGACACCACTACCCCGCCAACAGCCGCACCCCATCCACACCAATACTGCCGGTCGTCAACTTTGCATTGAGTATTTTGACAGCCAGCGGAAATCGCTTGGCAAGCAAATAGAAGCTGTCAAAAAAATAACAAAAAATGAAAAATAATAAAAGCAACACGTTTAAAGTGTTTAACCCCAACAAATTCTATGTCAATTTGGTTGCCATCAATGTCAATCGGATTTCGGGTAAATCGTTAGTCCGGCGGGGGTGGAAGAGTTGGCTTTTTGCCCAGCTCATTTGAATGTAACAAGAGTTTTAGTTGCATGTGTCGGCCAGGAGAGGGGTGGGGAGCTGCAGTGCACCCATGTCACTTGACAGCTTAGCGCGTAATTAAATAACAGTTCAAGCAGCAGCAACAACAACAACAACAACAACTGGAATCACTTGTAGTGCTCGCACTCACCTATTCCTTGTTATTGTTGTTGTCTTTTTGACATTTGTCGCTTTTGATTTAAATTTAAATGCCACATCGAGGCAACTTCCAAATGCAACCGAAATGTGTTTTAAGTCGATTTCATTCCATGGCTGCTGTCAGGCAAAAAGTATCGACTTACAAGCGAGTTGAGGGCTTAGTTTTCAAATGTTAAAGCTGTGGACTTGGTTATTAGGGGCAAAGAGAGACGAGATTCGATTGTTCGTTGGAATGAATGGAAACGCAGCAAATACCGTCCCAGGTGGTTGACATATTGTTGTCGCTGTGAATAAATAACTTCCTTGTTATTTTTAAACGTTGTCTTTTTAAGAATTCGCTGTTTGATTAGAATTCTCTTAAAAATTATAATTTAATTACATTATAATTATATCGTTATATAAATTTTTCAATATTTCGACTTAAAACAACCAAATTATAAATAAATAAAACAATAAAGTCAAACAACTTTTAACAATAAGATAACTAATTATAATGGTAATAACATTATTTTATTCGTGGTATTAAAAATACAGATTCTCTTTTAAGTTAGTAGCATATCACATAGAAAGCATAAATATTTACAAATATTATTGATATGTTTATTTATTTGTATTTTAAATACAATATCATGTGTTAGCTGTAGAATAACTTATAAATTTGCAATTTTATAAACCTTTAAAATCATATTTTAAAAGAAATGTATTAACGTAAATTGCTTTTGATCTTTTTCAAACAATTTTGTTGGCAACATTCTATTTCATGTACATTTCATTACCCCAACCTTACTCAAATATTGCTTCGGTAACCCTTTTTGGGACTAGAGGATACTCAGCCTTGACACCTCTTCACAAATTATTTGAAATTCACTTGTCCTTCTGAAGAAGCCACAATAGAAGCATCTGTTATAGCAGCATTATGATTATCAGGACAAAGCATTGAACCATTAAATAATTACTAATGCGGCTCACATCAAATTTTATGATAACTGACACTTGACAAGAGCGAAGCCAGGAATTTTGCCATTTGGTAGGCTCCTTGTCGGCTGTCCATCAAAATGCCGCCAAATGTCATAATCTACTACATATGCCACGCACTCGAAAGCGAAACAAAAACACAAAAAAACAGAGCAATAAAGAAGAAAACATAGCAAAAGTTGCCAGGCCACAAGCAACAAATAAAAACGGAAGCTGACAATTGACGGCAGCGCAGTGAAGTAAATAGGTTTGGCCGTAAGGAATAAGAAAGGACAATGCCTTGAAAAATGACAGATGTAGAATGCACGGCTGCCGCTGTCCTTTCATAGGGCTGCTGATGATGGCGCCCCGGGGCAGCAGCTCCTCCTAAACCGAAAGTCAATTACATAATTACTTCAAAGCAATTTCCCGAGAAAAACAGCGCTGCGGCTACCTGAAGCCTTTGTCCTTTTTCCAATTCCTTTTCGCCAGTCTTAGACGCACATGTGACTTCTGACCGGTTCCCGCGCCCAAACGTCTTCTGCCATGTGTGTGGGCCCCTATCGGCGACTACCTCTCGACTACCGAGCCAGTGGCCGCACCTTAACCGCAATTCTCTGTCGGCTAATGATGCCTAATGTGACCTTTTCGGTGCTTGGACTCTCTCAATGGGAAAATTTATGCGACCCGAAGCATCGAGAATTTGTCGGCTCAAATTATGGACCAGGTTGAATTTTTTTCTCTCCAATGTCCATTTTATAGTTTCCACGTCGCCTTTGTAGCTGCCTCCCCAACGTTGGATGAGAACAGCAGACCACAGGTGCTGTTTGTATTCTAGGTTGGTGACTTTAAAGAGCGCAACTTTTTATTTTTTTGTATTGCAGATCATTCGAGGGGTACATTGAGTTTGCTATCAAGTTTGTGATCTGAGGTAGAAAGTAAAGAAAATATCTCTTCAGACTGAATACGGGATATTGAACCAGTATATGGTAATCGAGCACTTGAGAGGTTTCTCTTATTATTTATTTTATTTGTTATTATTATTAATGTACATAATAAAACTATTAATATTATGATGTTTGTATTATGTTTAATAATATTTTGTATTATTTTGTATATTAATATTATTTGTGCAATATTTTTGTCAATACAACATTTAAATATTATTACACCCTATGGGGTAATACCACAGGGAATATAGCCAAGCTACAGATTAAGTTTATTACGAAAACCCGTTAACACCATTTACGTTTTACTAAATATATATTATTATAAATATTATAAGGTAGGATATTTTGAGTTCAAGTTTATATGGGTTGTTTAAAATGATCCTGATCACACTATCGGCTATCTTCTCATAGTTAGTGAATTACTACTTCGGCTTAAAGGTCATTTTCTATCTGTTGTTTTTTGTTGGATATATTTTTATGGCCGGTTTTTATGTTCATTTTGTTTGGCCACAAAACTTTTAACTTTTAGCGCCACAAGTTGTCACCATTTGGTTTTTGGAAAAGTCATAAAATCATTTAAATAAACAAACCGTGGCCCATCGCTGAGTTGGAGTTGTTGGAGGTGTTGTTGTTGTTGTTGTTGCCAGTTAGGCACCGGTTTTTCGCGACCCTTTCGCGTTGGGTCACTTTTGTATTTATTTACGGCTTTGTATTACTGACTGCGCACCGCCGGCCATGACAACGCCCACATTGGCTCCAGCTGCAGCTACGTGCATCAACATATAAAATTTGCATTAAAATTACTTTGATTACAAATTGGTTGTCTCGTTCAACCGACAATATACGCGACAAAAAACGTGGCGCGCAAATTCCGCGCGTTTTTCATTTTCGTTCTCTGTATTTGTATTTTCATACTTGTTCACGAACTGAAACTAGTATATTGGGTTTGTGGAATGTCCGTCCGGCGCTATTGAAGATAAACCCTTGGATATATATTTGTAGTTATCCTCTTCAGACAAAGTGTTAAGGTATTTTGTGCCACGCCCACTGGGAGGCTGGCAATTTAATAACATTTCGTTGTATGTATTTTGTTCCGATTTTCAGGCCACAAATAGTATAAAAAAATCAGATAATGTGATTCTGAGGATCTCAAATTTTTGTCAAAAATCACGCTAAAATGTAAAAAAAAATTGGGACATATAAATCTCTCGGATCCATAGGTATCATATTTGAAATACCTATAAATCTATCAAAACTGAATGAAAAATTTTACAATTTTCAAAATAGTTATAATAGTTAATAACGTAAACGAGTACAACGGAGTCGGTGCCACCCGATTGCAGCATTCTCACTTGTTATTGTAGTTGTTGCTGAATTTCGACAGTCAGCATATTAAAAAACGGAAGCTATTTATGCGTAAAGTATTGTATTTTTAAGGATTATTGATTTTATTTCGCCAACACTTTTTACCTTAAAATTTTTGCCGTTTTTTATATTTTGGTGTGTGGCCAACTATTGTGGGGAGGCGTCTGGGAATCGCTTTAGGGGAGAGCCATTTGAAATAACCATTCAGTAAAGTGTTGGAAAAATAATATAGAAAACACCGCAGCAATGTTAAATTATTCGTCTCTTATCCAAATAAAGCTTAGCAAAGTGTATTTTATCAAAAATCATTCAAACAAATGGGTTCTTTTTTTGGTGTACAAATTTCTCTGATGCAAACTGCAAATTTAATTTAATATTTTATAGAGCAAAGATTAAAAGCAAAGAAGGTTCTACATTCGGTTCGCAAAATAAAAAAAAATTTAATTATTATGTTGCATACATCCCTTAAAAATTAGTTAGTCTTCCTGTTGGACTCTTAATAATTCTGTGTTCACTTAAATATAAACTGTCAAGAACACGCTGCAGAGCGATTTCTGTCATATATTTAAACATATTTTGCTAATAGATAGTTACTGCATGCGATGTGGCAATGACCACGGCCAATAAAATGAATTTGGCCCATGCCGAAAAACCGAATTCATGAAATTTGCAATGCATAATTCATTTGGCCAACAAATTGATTGGAATGTTTATGCGCTTTCGCAGCAATTCAATTTACGCAGCAACAAATTTGAATTACCTACAATCGCTCCCCCCAAACCGAGCCCACAAAGCCAAACAAATGAAATGCAATGCCGCCGAACAGGGGAAGGCCCGAAGAGGAGGGCAGAGGAGCTCGAGAACTGCGTGGCCAAACAATGCAAAAATTGAATATCCAGAATTGGTCGTTGCAGCTGGGGCACGCGTCTCTGTCGCTGTCGCCGTCGATGTCGATGTCGCCGTCGCTGACGTCTTTTTGCCATAATTCACCGCAGAACACATGAGAGTAATTTTAAATTGTGAAATTCACAGCGGCGACCACGCCCACAAAAACAACAATCAGATGATCTTTGGCGTAAAACAGCTAAAAGGAAATTTTTGACAGAGAAACCGCAGCAAACGATTTTCCCACGCAACCGTTATACTATAATCGAAATTGAATTTGGGCAAAGTGCGCGAAAAAGTTTCGAGCCAGGGAAAATGAAAATGCAGTTTCCCATCGTTAAAATGGTGAACTGAAAGTAATTGCAATTGCACGGGTCACGTGCGGGGTGCAAATTGGTAGAGAAAACGGCCGGGGAAGAGTACGTCTGTCCTTGTCCTGATTAAGACATATCAGTTGCCAGTTGCCACTTGAGGTTGAGGTTGTAGGGTAGGTTACGCATATCACACGCATCATGAACTACGCTGCCTGGGTAAGGGGCTGGGACTGGGACAGGGGTAATGGTAATGGTAATGGGAACGGTACAAGGTATGTGGTACGGGGATCTTCGTATCCCCTGCGGCTTTATGAATTATGCGTCGACTACTGCGTAAAATGTTTTCATTTGACAATGCCCATGACGCGGCAAGTTTTTGTAGTTAATATTTTTTATTTTGCTATTCCACTCGACAGAAATTCCTGTTTTTTGTTTTTTTTTTTTTTTAACATTGCTGGATATGTAAAGCACTTGAAAAGGTTTTCAATGGAAATGCGTTTCAATGTTTGTCGAAGGAACTGGGGATCGGTGGCATTTCTCGGCATTGTGTTGTTCCACATTTAATTAAACAAACTGCCAACAGCGACACATTAATGGGAACAGTTCTTTATCTAAACATCCCAAAATGATGAAACTAGTTTTTCTGGAGGGTTGAAAACAGGATCGGAAATCAAGTTAGTTGAATGGAACTCATATGCATGAGGTGATCCTGAAGGACCGCATTATACAATTAAATAAATTAAAGATAGATAAATATTTAGAAAACATATGCATGAATACGAATTTTCAAATAGGAAAAATACTGATCTCAAAAGGGTCGATCAATATCAGAGACTTCAAAGTACAAACAATTGAATGAAGAGGGAAGTCTTTAACAAATTCATTGCTTAATTTTGTGTACTTTATCGAACTCCGTTTAATAAAAACAATTTTTATGGATTAGAATGTTATCAAAAAATATATAATGATACAATATGCAAACATCCAACAATTTTATTCTACTTAACTGAAAACAAAAATTAAATTATCATATAATGTTAATGACAGATTTTGTATTAATATTTGTTTAAAGCCAGCTATTGTGTAAATACTTTTGCAATTCTTATCGACTTTACTTACAAATAATATTCATATCTGATAAAAACGCTTTGAAACTGAGCATTAAAATGAATATATAGTTTTAAGACATTATTATTCGAATTTGAAACGATGTTACGATTGAACACGATGTCATTAAATATACAATATACATTAAATATATAATCTACCTCTTAAAACACATTTAGTAAACAAAAATTCTTTAAAAGTCTTCGTATGTTTGGAAAGAATTTAAAAAGTATAAGAATTTTACTTTAATTTTAAGCAACCCACCAAGTGTAAAATTGGCCAATTCTTTCAAGTGGGTTTTTATCAATTACTTTGAAGTTCACTTTTCTTATGCAAATAACACTTCAGCATATGAAATTGTTTTGTGGATATTCATATAAAAAAGTGAAAAAAATACTTTCATTTTTCACTTGCTGTTAGTAATGAAAATGCCCAACTAGTGTAAATCGCATTTTCGTATATAAATATTTTAAAAGTATTGCGTTGCTAAATGGGAAAAAACAAGTGCATATGGTATTTTCATATATTAAATTTTAAAACATATTTTCGCTTGTGTGCACCCGAAAACCTAATGAAATTTTTGCCTTCTCACTTGGCAGTTAATAAAACTGATTTTGATGAGTGGCCAATAAAACTATTGCATTGTGCGTATAGTAAAGGAAGCGTCCATAAAACAGATTCAGCATTAATTACAAAATATTTCACGCGCTTTGCCATATTGTCTGCAAATGTTGTGGCAGTATCCTCGCTCTACAAACTTCAAGTCCTGGCACTCGCACCGCCTCATTGGCTTCCTGCTCTCCAATTGGCATTTGCATGCAGAAAAGCGCACACAGCTACACAAAACAATTGCACAGATTTCTGAGATACTTTTCAATGTTTTTATTTGTAACTTTTTGTTTTTCGTTGTTTTTTATTTTTGTGTTTCCCACTAGCAAAAAGTAGTCGAAATGGTCGAAGTTCCATCGACCACGTTGGGCGCATGGGTTGAGTGTGGTTAGATGGGGTGTTCGGAAACGAAGAGGGGGCTTTTCAGCATGCCTTTTCCGTTTGCTATTTCAATTGAAATTTGCTTATTGCAAAATGTTATTTTGTTTTCAGTGCTCACGTTGGATAGCTTGAAGAATTTCCAGTTTTTTTCTCTCTACTTGCAAATTGTACTATTCAAGTGTATGTGAAATATAAACCTAGACAGCAACATTGCGACGTGCAAAAGTATTTTGTGAATTTATGTAATAAAGTTGGCAACTATTTCAGCAGTAAGCGTCTTTCCATGAGTGAGACGGGAGTTGGCCAAAATATATTCAAGAGCTATACGCAATAAAATTATACGTTAAAGCAAAAACAACTATATGTTTTGGGTGGAAAAAAGCTGTACAAACAAGCAATCAAATTTGACAATTATTTATTTACTTTTATGAATATTTTAATTTAAAAAAATAATTTTAATTTCACAATTTGTTATAGTTAAAATTATATATATATTTAAACCTGAAGCTCCCCTCGCAAGGTCATACAATTGATAAGATATTTCACGTAATGACCGATATAATAATATAAATTTAGATACGTTATCTCTCTTAATCAGGCAAGTACTTTAATCAATCAGACATGAATTATGTTATAGAAGATAACACACATACCTCTAAGAATATAACTTAACTTTTAGAAGGAATTATCATTTCAGAATGAATTGGAATTGTGAAATAACTAACTCATAATGAAATTACAAAATAGTAAATACAAAAAAATAATACTTGTTTTACGTTTAAGAAGCTTTTGTTTTCGGCGTTTTCTGTGCTTTGCCTCGCAACTTTCTGCATAATAAACTCAAAACCAATTTGCTCACATACACAAATACAACTAAGATGATTAATAACAGCGCATAAACATCCAAATTATTGGCTGATATGTAATTCATGTGCACCAGCGGACTCTGCAGGTGAGGTGCACCGTTATAGCGCAGCACATATTCTGTCCAATAGAGCACCGACTTTTGTGCCGACAATGGTCGATCGCGGTAGAGAGTGGAGAAACTCTTTACTTTCTGTGAGTACTGAGGATTGTTCAATACCTCCAGAATGGACTTATGGAAAGGCTGCTCCTCCAGTGCTGCTAAACTCAAACTGAGTCCGAAGCCATCTTTGACCATCTTCTGAGCATTGCCGGGCTGGTCACCGAACACGGGAAGCGCCAACATGGGCTTTCCATGGTACTGGGCCTCCGTAATGCCGCCCTTGCCGGCATGCGTTATGAAGAGTTTAATTTCGGGCTGCGCCAGGATATCGTCCTGTGGCAGCCACTTGGAATAGAGTATGTTATCCGATTTGCCAGGCGTCTTCTCCAAGTCCTCCCATTTCCAAATAACTCTCTGTTTCAGTTTGGACAGCACATTGAACATCTTTTGAACTGTGTCCGGCTTTAAGTGAGCTCCCTTTACATTGGAGCCCAGACACAGGAGAATAGCGCCGTCTGTGGCATTGCTTAGAAATTCGGCGATTGCTTTGGGCAAAGGTTCGGGCTTATCCTTAATTTGTATGCCGCCCACCTCAATTACTGCCGGCACATTGGCTCTGATTGGACCCTCGCTGGGGGCATGTGAACTGAAGAATACGAGGGACACGTTCTTGTTGAGATCTTTATACTCTGGCATGTTGGGATCGTCACCATAGATTTCGCTGCAATTATAAGATTATAAAGGACTCTAACCATTAAATAATGAGATTGCTTTTACTCACTTGTATATGTTGCCGTTCTTGTTGTCCATAATCCATAAGAATACTTCCATGGCTAGGGCTGTTATATAGCTTTTGATTCGCTGCGAGAAGTTCATGGGCTGACCTTTTTCAACGGACACGCCCATTGAGGGCACGTGTGATGCCAGGTCGGGATTGCCCAACATACTGTTAAATAAAGGATTCGGTGGCATTGTGGCTGCGATTACCACAGGCACCTTCAGCTTGTGTGCAATGCCAATCTGAAAGCTGTTCATAAAATATCCAATCACGGCCAGATCGAATTTATTGTCCTTGTTCTCGTACAAGTCCTTCACGCGCTGGTCCGTCATCACATCTCTCATCTTGTCGAACATGAATTGCATTTGCCCGATCATTCGGAACATGGACACCATCATATTGGTGTTATCATTGGCCACCATTTTGGCAATTGTGGCGCTCATCAAACCCTGCTCCTCCTCGGAGAGGGACACTTGCACCACGTTGATGTCCTTGTGGGTGACTGCCGGCTTAAGCATTGTGACCACAGTCACATTATGCCCGTTCTCTGCCAGCACCTTCGCCATGGACATCTGTATAATTAAATGCGATGGACTCAGGCTCGTAAACACGCCCAGTATGTTGGCGCTTTGGGTGCCGCTGATAAGAACGGCGCCCGCTATCGCAAGAAGCAGAATTCGACTGGTGGAGTAAGCCATTCTACCTGTCCGATTGTTTAACAAACACTGTTTAGCAACCTGCGTTCGCAGCGCTTTATATGATAATTTTTTGCACAGTCTTATCGCGAACTTGACTGATAACCCGAATAAATGTAACAACATTAAAACATGGTGAAATTATGAGCTATAACAAATTATGCAGTGACCCAGGTAATGATGAAATGCTTTCATTTTTTTTGTATACCCTGTATTTGTGAAGGTCTCCAAACGGGGTATACCAAATCTTGCCAATTTGTGTAGCTAAAAAATACGAAACGGCAGAATCTAAAGTCAACCGTGGTCTTCAACAGTAGTTGCTGAGCCAACAATTGCTGGTAATTTTTGTTATCAGCACAACAGATTATACTCGCTATCATTTTTTAGTAGTAAATCGAATATCATTGTGAACTCAAAAAAATAGTCCCTAATGTTAATGAATCGGTAATCGGCAACTCTCTTGTTATCAACGGCTCCCAGATTGCAAATATTCTTCATGCAGTGTTTAGTTGCCCGGCCAAGATATTGAAATAATTAGAAAATTCATATCTCGTAAAATTTTGGAGCTACATTCCCAACAAATCACAAAATTCTAAGTTTTTCCAAAAATCAATTATAAGTCCACCTTCAACTTGTAATTTATTGTTTGAGTATTCTGCAGCCATTTAAACCGCAATGTAATATTGTTACTTCTTATGATATTATCTTAAAACACTGATATTTAAATATCAATTAATGTTAATCTTTGCAATTACTACTTAAGAATAACGTATAAAATATATATATTTAAAAACTGAATAAATATATAAATTGAAAGATGAAAGAAAATAATATATTTTGAATTGTTTACCTCAGTTCATCTTTGTTTTACTAAATGCACTCTCTAAACACTTGCCAACTACTTTGTCGTACAGATAATGAGGCTTATCTCTCTGACTGTTTTCTCTCAGCGGGGGTCCATTATTTACAGACAAACACCAGCTCGCATAATCTAAGACTACCCCTATGTTAGAAAATGTTATCTGAGGCTCAACATAAATCGCAGCTAGTCTTTAAGACTGAGGCCTCTGTCTCAGTCTTTGCTTAGCGTTAGAGCCGTCGTCATGTCTTCAGAAAATGTATTCCCGTGGTTTTTGGTAGCTCTACTGATCCAATGTGTTCACGGTGCAAATATCCTTGCGGTTTTTAGCTGTGCCTTTCCCTCGCATCTGATAGTGGAAATGTCCATGGCGAAGGTGCTGGCCGAGAATGGACACAATGTGACGGTGATCACGACTCTGAAACCGCATGTGAACCACAAGAACATCAACCTCATTTACATACCACTCACCGCTGAGGAGCAGCTGGCACAGGATGCCAGTATAAGCAGCATGGTTCAGAGGGATAATTCCAATATGATTTCAGCATTGATACGCTTGAAGGGTCAACTGGCGATTGTGTTTAAGAAAAATCGTGATGTGATGAATGATCCACGTGTTAAGGATCTCTACGAAAACAAGGATAACAAGTTCAGTCTGGTTATGTTGGGCTATTTCCTGAACGACTTTCAGTTAGGTATTGCCCAAAAGCTAAAAGTGCCCGCGATTATAGCCACTTCCATGTTCCCATGGGAGGTATTTGAAAGCATGTTGGGAATGGTCCAGCCGAAAGTCTCAACTACTTTCTCAGAGCGATTAAGCGACTTTATTTTAAGCAATGCACTCCGGCTTTTTGCGAAATCTATTGAAATCGATAATGCAAACGCTTACAAGTAAGTATAACATGAGAAATTGGATTAAGAAATATAAATAACAAGTCCTCCATTTGTGCAGGAAACTCTATGGCGACGATCCCAGCATGCCAGCTTATAAGGAACTCAGCAAGAATGTGTCCCTTGTTCTCTTTAACTCTCACTCCCTAAGCGAGGGTCCAATCAGAGCCAATGTTCCGGCCGTAATTGAGGTGGGTGGAATACAAATTAAGGATAAGCCTGAACCTTTGCCCAAAGAAATCGGTGATTTCTTAAACAATGCCACAGACGGCGCTATTCTCCTGTGTTTAGGCTCCAATGTAAAGGGAGCTCACTTAAAGCCGGACACAGTTCAAAAGATGTTCAATGTGCTGTCCAAACTAAAACAAAGAGTTATTTGGAAATGGGAGAATCTGGAGAAGACGCCTGGTAAATCGAGTAACATACTCTATTCAAAATGGGTACCGCAGGATGATATCCTGGCTCACCCCAACATAAAGCTCTTTATAAATCATGCCGGAAGGGGCGGCATCACAGAGTCTCAGTTTCACGGAAAGCCGATGCTCTCGCTGCCCGTGTTTGGTGATCAGCCCGGCAACGCTGAAAAAATGGTCGCGGATGGCTTTGGGCTAAGTATGGGCTTACTAACTCTAGAGGAGCGTCCTTTCCATGAAAATATTATGGAAGTGCTCGAAAATCCCCAATATACCCAAAAAGTGCAAACTTTCTCCAAGATTTTCCGCGATCGCCCAATGACAGCGCAACAGAGCGTTCTCTTTTGGATTGAGTATGTTCTGCGCCATCGTGGAGCACCGCATTTACAGAGTCCTTTGCTCCATATGGGCTTTATTGCGGCCAATAATTTGGATATTTATGCATTGTTATTCAGTGTCTTGATTATAATTTTATTTACATGCAAAATTGTTGTCGGGTTGATATATCGAAGATATACACATAATGTAAGCACAAAGAATATTAAAATGCTCTAGAATAAATAAAATTTAAACAATTTTATTTTTGTATTTATTATTTATCTCAAGTAAATATCTATGGAATCGAAAATATAGTAACAATATGAACGGGGCTATTGTTATTCGTTGGTGAGTAAAGAGATTTATCCAAATGAATCGCTGGCACTGCCGATTTTTATTTCATTTGCGTGTTCCATTAATTCATTCGATTATCGCCACCAACCCTTGCCCCGGCCAGTGGAACTAATGGTCGTCTCTGCGTGTCCAGCACATCGGGACGGGAGGGGCGTGGTTGGGAGAAAGGGCAGCACATTTTCGTACGCATTTAATCGTCTGCCAGCCTGCTGCAAATTCTTAATTAACACACACACAGACACACCCACAGACACATGTATAGAAACATACACATGCAAATAAATATTTATCGGCTTTCGTTGGCGCGTAACTCACAAGGGCAGGTCTCGGACTCGGTTTCGGTCATCCTTCGCGGCTCTGGTCAGCCAGCCAGTCGGCGAGGACGCATCGTCCTCAGTGCTACAAAACCCGCATTAAACATTTCCGCTTCCGTTTTTGTCTTTTTCATTTTGCTTTACTCGTTTGTGTGCAGGCGTTTACACTTTAATTCCCCATGGTATCTACAATTTGGGTTATAAAGAACATTAACGAAGGTTGTTATACCCGTAATCCAAGTCAATACCCAAACAGCTGCAGCCAATACCATCAAATGGCAGAGCAAGTTTTCTTCCTCATGTAAGATTAATGTAAATATCATTTTTAAAGTAAATCATATGAAAAGTTTAACATTGGTTAGATACTTTTAAATAGTTCCTTTAAAAAGTTGTGTAATTGGTAATTAAATAATTGAAGAACAATTGTATACCATTTAATACAAAAAATCATAAATGCAAAAAATTAATATCAGTAAAAATTTCGCATACTTTTATCACAAGTAAGGATTAGTTAGCGTATTGTTAAATACTGAATTCAATTAAAAAGCGTGTTAAATAGACGTATGATAATAGAATTCATAATCATAATCTATTGTAGCAACTAAGACTCGAGTAGAAATATAATAAAGCTTATAAAAGATTGGCAGATTTGCGGACATTTCTAAAAATGAATAATTATAAAACACTGATTTAACATAAAAAGCATTAATCATTTCATTATAAGTCTGTATAAGAATATTTTACCCAGCAAAACTATCTCTTACTTCTTGTTTTATTGTTTCTATGAATATATCAGAAATAGTTAGAAATTCATATATTAATTTTGAGCTGTGTTGTACCATAAATATTAAATTCTTTTTTCGACCAGTTTTCAAATATTCCATTTGGGGGCAGGCCATTTAAATTGTCTGCTGGCCCAAACCTACTTTTTGCACTCACATCACATTATTTGGCTCTTACTTTTTTCCAGGCTACTGCTGTTGCCGTCGTTGTTAATGTAGCTGTTAATGTTTGTTGTTGGCTGTTGCTTGTTGGCTGGTTACTTTGGTTGCAGTTGCAATGTTGAGCGATTTAATGAAATATTTCCTTGCATACTGCACGGCGGACAGCCCTTGTGTCTCTGGGCATCTTAACATTGAGAAGCGTTGCCAACATCGCACTGCAAATTCTAATGAGTTCTACGCTCTGGTTGGGAACAGGCCAACATCAGCTCCACCCAAAACAAATGTCAAATATTTGATTAGCCCCATTAAAGCAGCTCTGACCCACATGCGGGGATGCCCTCAGGGTGGATTGTACTCGTCGAACATCGCAGCGAGGCAAAACTTCATTATAATTTCGCTCATTAGCTCGTTTCGTGTGTTTTCTACATTTTACTCATTTTCCTACGACGAAAAAAAAATAAAACACTTTTCATAATTAAGCGTTGTAATTTTTGTTTGTTTCGGGATACTTTTTTCCTGATGGGGAGTCTCTAAAGCGGTAAAGGCTTCATTTTTCCCGCTGCTTCTCAATTACATTATTTTTGCTTTTTTTGTATACCCTCTCCTTGCTATAACGAAGGGTATATTTTGCATAGATACATCTCGACCTAAATAAGGACGATAATTATTTTTTGAGAAGTATATTGTTGAAATTTTCTTATTGAGTACAGGGTATGTCATAGACCTTAATTCAAGTTTTCCTTTTCGTGCGGGTTTCTTTTGGATTTGACAGGCACTGCGAAAAGTTTTACTTGACGGACATATGATTGCTTTGGAGTGTGCGAAGGCGAGTTTGTCTATTTATATTTCAATATTTCATTAACTCGAACTCATTCATATTTACTGACGTGTGGGTGGAGCGTGGAAGTGGGCGTGTTTGGCCATTAGAGGGCCAAATGGTTGGGCCCCAAAGGGGAAATTTCCCTAACGGTGAAAATTTCTTCACACAACAGAACGATTGGCATTGTTGTTCATGGAAAATTGGCGAGAAACTTGCCAGCTGCTTGACAGCTTTAGCTTGACTTGAGGAATTTTCAATTAGTGGCTAAAAAATGTCAACTGGTTTCGGGGGAATTTTCATAATTATGCAGATGACTTGTCAAACTGTTTAATCCACATTCATTTTGCAGTAAATTTAATTGAAACTCCCCCCATTTCCCGATCAGAATCTCATGTCAAGCTGCCATAGAACTTTGGCATAGCTCGCAAATACTGTCATTAAACGGCTAAAAACTACACACACACAACTCCCAGACCAAAATGTCTATAATTTCTGTACATGGCAGCGACAACAACAAACAAATACCAGCAACTGGCAGCGGCAGCGGCAACAACAGCAACAGCTCTCTGAGCATTAGTTATTACTGCAAACTATAATTTAAAATAAATGCCAAAGTAGCCGTTGCTCTAAACCGCAGCCCAGAGCACTGCCAGAGTGGGTTGAGTTGTGGCGGGGAGGTTGGCAAAAATGCTAGCTATTAAGCCCATCCACCAACCAAGAGTAGCTGTTGCTCTCACTGCTGCTGCTGCTGCCGTTGGCTTTATAATAAATTTATAAATGAAAATATGAAAAATGGTCGCTGCGTGTTTTTGCCAAACTAAGCAAAATGTTCGGAGCTTAAAGAAGCGCTACAAAAAATCCCTGTTGCGGGTAAACTCGGGACTGGGACACGAGTTAGTTTTTCAGTCATCAGTGCTCTGCGGTTGAGCTGTGCAGTTTGTTTCTTCAGCATTTAAGTTTTAATTCGCATGATTAAGCTTTAATTCTCAACTGCAAATTATTGAAAGTCTTGTTTTTACACAGCTATAAATAAAGACCTTAACAAATGTTAAGCTTTATTGATGCTTAATATGTGCGTAAATATTGGTAAAAGAAAATAAATTCTTTTACGTTAGTTGAAAAGTAATGTATTTTTGTATTATCAATTAAATATTGTCTTTAATAATCTTCATTTAGCTATAGTTTTGTATACCATATTCGTGTGACTGCTATCATTATTTAGTATTTAATTTATATTACCTTATTTATTATTTACCTTATTTTATTATTTATTTACCATTTTTAATATGAAATGTATTTAAAATATAATTATATATAGTTATTTACATTCTTTATTTAATCTATAAATATTTCTTATGTCGTTTTGATTATTTAAATTTTATTATATACATTTTATTATTATATATATATATATATATGATGTACTTGTCTTATGTGGAAAATTTAATTTATTTTATCAATTGGTAAAATTTCACTTTGCATTTCATGCACTAATTCAAGATTTGTCTTGTAGTTTTATTTCTGATGACATTTCAATTTCAATGTCTAAAACACAGAACAAAACTCGTCCAACTCTGAGATTCGAACGGGCTGCATTTAAATGCAAGGAAAAATTCTGCATATAAATATACAATATATATTTATGCGATTTGAGTAAAAATGAAATTGAAATAAAGAAAAACAGACAAATAACAAAACTAGTGACACATTTTCAACTTTTTGACTTGCATTGAAATGTTAAAAATCTAAACAAACTTTTACTCTGGGGCTACTCGCAGGACATGAGCATGTGTCAGGGAGCAAAACAGGGAAATAGCTTAAATGGCCGGCAGCATACTGGCTAGAACACGTGGTCATTGTGTGGGTGGACCTTGACTGGTGACTTCTTGTCCCCAGTACAAGCGCCATTTTGATTAGTTTTTCATGCGTTGTGCATTCTCGAAACTGACAAAGAAAATGAAATCAAATGTAACTTTAGGCGGAGCTGTCCCTGTTGTCCTTGTTGTCCTTGGCCAATTTCTTGGCTGCTCTCTCACATTTGTTCGGTGTGTTCGTGTTGCGTGGCATGGAAATTAAAGTTGCAACTGCCAACTTGCAACTAGCGGATATAAAATACGAAAGCGCAAAAACTTTCACCATTTTCTTGGCCAACTTTCAGTTGCATTTGCAGAACATCCTGTCAAGTACATAAATATAGATGCAATATATATAACTCAAGAGTGGCCCAACACCTGCCACCAACGCCGAGCAACGCCCTCTGGCGGCCAGTAGAACAGCTGCGCTCCACTTCGTTCCACTTTGGCATTGTCGTTAGCTGAGCGTGAAAAAGAAACATTTGCATATCCTGTGACCCACTTATTATCATTTTTCATGAACGTGTCGTGCAGAGCCAAGTAAAAAACGAATGGCCAAGCACAGCCGCAGCCGCAGCAGCAGCAGCAGCCTTAACAGCAACACCAGCGACATCTAGCGTTGTATATCGAAGCTGGGCCGTGCAAAATGAGGTTGTGTTTGCTCAACAAGCACCATTTGCATTCATTGTGCAGCCGAAGGGAAGGACAGTGCTTGGGTCGCTTGGCCACAAAACACCTATGCAAGAATTTCTTATAGGCAGAAGGCAAATTATGGAAGAAGAAAAAATGTCTATTTCGGTGCTCATTAGCGCAGGCCCAAAGTGTCAGCGTAATTAATAATCTAAAAAGGCAAAGAAGCTGAAATAAATTTCAAATACAACCAAAAGAACACAATTAGTAACGATTTAGTCGAAAGTGCTTGCCTTAAGATACTCTGTATCTTTTTCTGTGAGATACACTAAGGTGTTAGATATATAAAGATATATTTAGAACTTTCTATATTTATTTAAATTCAATAATTTATACTTAAAAAATACGAAAAGTCAACTCTACATTTATAATTAATTTAGTTATCACAAAATTAGCATACCCTTTTTAAACCAATGAATGGATATAGGGTATTAAAAAAAATATGCTAACACAGTGCTAAGTATTTTTATAATTTCCACACATGACACGAAAATCGCGTTAAAGAGGGAAGGAGATAGGTGGAAATTTATTTGCCTGTAATTAATCAGTGCAGCTGAGATGCTCGTGTTGCCTGAGAGAGGGAGAAGGAGAAGTGCAATGTTATTTCTGTTGTTGTTTGGCCTGTCAAGTGGATGCCTTGTAGATGTGGAGGCCCCTCTTTGCAACTTTCATTAGAGCTGTGGCTTGTGGCGTTAAATTTTCCAGCATTTAATTGACAACATGTCGCTGGAGCGAACAGAATTCTTGCCAGAGATCTTTGCACACTGTGTGTCAACTTCGGTGGTTTCGTATTAATTGTTTTGGGATATGCGCAAATAGTTGTAAAATTAATCAACATATACAACAACTGTGTCCAAAACCAATTCACAGAAATATATGTTGTTTGTGCATTTGACTGAATTGGGTCAAATGATTTACACTTTTCGGGCTATGCAAATAATCAGCTTAGTTCAAATCTATTTTTGACCAACAAAACATTGCAATCTGTTATACTGTTTGTTGTTGTTGGTTCTCTGTACACGCATCCCTGAATATTTTTCATTACAAAATTTGAATGGAAATCTCACAAAGCGTTCAAATGTATTTAAATATTTAAATAATCTCGGAACTGCAACAAAATTAAAATACATACAAATATAAACAATTATTGAGTAGCTGGTCGATAAATTAATGAAAATTCCAATACTTGCCTAAGTTGTATAAAGTATATTAACGAGCATTTTCTTTGCTAACTTCTGAAAGAGAAATAAGAGAAGCTTGATTTTAAGATATACGATTACCAAATACCAAGTCTTCTAACACAATTTTAATTCATTTAATATTTAGTTAAGTAAAAATGTCGTTGTTTGCTCTTATTTGTCTTTGGAAATCATTTATTCAAACCACTTTTTTTTTTGGTTTGCAATTTCTGTTATATAAAGTTCACATATTTATTGAAATACTTGAACCCACTTGTAATGTTTTTATTCCAATAATGAAATCAAATTTTGCGCTTTTCCAAACGACCTTGAGTAAAGCGTCAAGAACGTCATAAAAGTGCACAAAAGTCTAGGCCATATAGATTTATGCAAATGGCTTCAAGTTTATCACGAATTGGCCACACATTCTGTCAGTTCATTTATCTCACACACACACACACAGATACATGGACTGACATCGCATATATCAATCGCTTGTAAGTTTTGGACTGCCCCCCTCCGCGAACGTGACATGAATTGCACTTAAGTGATTTTAATAGTTCACGTGCGCCTTTTGACAAAACGCCGACCGCTGACCGGATCAGAGGAGTACACGGAGTACTGGAGTGCCTGGTCGCGTTTCCGTTTCCTACAACTCCACAACCGGAGTTCAATAAGACAATAGAGCACCAGTTAGCCACAATTTCCGCGCTGGCTAAGCGAATTTGCTGCGCCTTTAGATACGAAATTTTGATGTTGAGGTAAACATTGTTTTGTTTATGCCATGCACGGGATGTGCGTGCCTCAAAACTGTCAGTTTAGAGGCAGATTCTCTCTCTCTGTTTCTCTTGCCAGCTCTCCTTTGTGAATTCTACCTGAATTCTGTGCGGCTTTCGCTTTCTGGCCGCAATGCGTGTAATGGACACGCGCCACCTGACTTAATATCAATTTCGACTGCTGCCTGTCGAGTGCTGCTCAGTATTTTTTGTTTTTCTTTTTTTTTTGCCTGTTTTGCTTTTGTTACTGTTTGTTTTTTTTCTTTGTCTCTAAAAGTTTTTAAGTCAAATGAATTTTTTATGGCACCAGCACCGACAACGGCCAGGTTGCAATCGTGGCCAAGTTCTTTGGTTGCCTTTACGTGTCTGGAGTTTTAAAATTGTCGGCCCAACTCTTCGTCGTCTTCATCGTGTGGGTCATTTGAAATAAATGGTTTTAAAATACTTTCAAGTGTGGCACATGCCAGGCCACAATTTGCAAATTGAGTTGATTGTGGGTGGCTATATCGACCTGTGCCGCCACCTGCTGAATTATTTTCCATGCCTGCCCGGACAACTAATGAAGGTGCTAATGGGCTTATAAGGCAATTGGATACGTTGCGAAAAAGTTAAAATGCATGTAACAGACCTGACGCACTGAGAATTTATGTAATTGAGAAACGGTCAGAATAATCACGAAATGGGAAAATAATAAAAATAAAATATATAAGATGTAACATAAAATTAAATTATTAGACTGCAATCAATAGATTTCTTAAAATGATTTAATAATGTTATATTATTAATATATAATTTTTGTTTAATATTGAAACAATAGCTTAGAAATAATTAATATGCATTAAAGAAAACATTTTAATTTTCGCAAGATTTATTTTTATTGTTTCTTTTAATAGAGTGAGGTATGGCTGTCACATAAATAATTAATTTTTATATTTTTTTTTTTTAACATTTATAAAAATTTCTCTCTGCCAAGCATGAGAACTTTTATTTTACATCTGCCTTGCTGAACTTAAACCTCTGACACAGTTATAGGTGTCAAGTTAAGTTAGGTTAAGGATTAAGGTTACACATTTTGAGTTTCATTTTTGCATCATACCGAATTCGACACACTCGCTCTTTCTATCTTTCTGGTCAAACGTAATTTTGCAAATACTTGAATTTAACTTGAGATGTACAAGAAAATGCTTTAAAAAAAGCAGTGAATTGTTTGACTTTGCTCTGCTCTGCATATAAAGTAGGCGATAACTTGGTTGTAGCTTAAATTTTCCGTTTATAGTGATAAAGGGACCTTGCCCTCGACTCATTTGACTGTTCGTGACTTTGGCTCTGTTTGGTTGTCCGCGGTTGCAGTTGTTGCTGTCTGGCAGCAATATGCCAATCACAGTGAATTTTGGTCTTTCTCAGGCTGGCAAAAGAAAAGTCATTAGGTCATTAGGCAATAAATAATTAAAAGCCATTGTTGGCAGGCCAGGCACGAATGTGCCACACCTCCAATTCCACTGCGGCACAGCGGGCTGGCCAAAATGTTCTGTGGAAAAACAGTGGGTTGTGCGATGAAAATGCGCTAATCATGCGCTTAACATGGCGCACCACAACCGAATTTATCACTCACACAAATTTCAATTACTCGGCTAAAAGTGAAGAGAAACTGCGTCGCATTTCCCCCGAGTAGCCGCCGGGGACGTGTGGAAATTCCACATGCGCGCCAAATCCTAAAAAATGATGGCGAATAGTGCGTGCTCGAAAAGCGATCAGTGTGATTAATGAAAGGGGCAATAGGAAAACCAAAAAAAAAACGAAAAAATAACGAAAAGGAAAACCCTTCAAAAATGCTGAAACCAAAGCAAAGTAAGCACAAGAGCTGCCATCGAAAATTAGTATGAGAAATTAACAAGTGGCTGCCATTGGTCATGTCAGCTTAGCTCGAGAAGATTTCCAGGCTTAGCTCCTGGCATTAGGCACACTTTTAAACAAAAAAAAAAAACATATTCATGAAATAACCAACCAAGCAGGGCAACATATATACAATTTCCGGCTAATGTGTGGAATTAATCCCAGCCAAGGGCGCCGTTGCTGCACTGGCGACAAGCGAAAGTCACTGAGGCGTGCCGGGGCCACAGCGGCCACCCTCGAGGGCTCAGTTACAGGATTAGCATGGCGGTGGAAACAACAACAATGCCCATGGTTTTTTGGACAACAAAACGGATGTGGTTAAGGCGAAGTAGAACGACATCGCGGAGTTGGACAAAAGTGACATTCACATTTTACAAGGTCGTTTTTTTTGCCCTTGCAAAGAAGGGCTTCATCATTTTGCCCCCAAATGTGTGATAAATAAAATAAAAAATAAATAAATTTATATTCATATTTATATATATATATTCAGATTTAAATATGCAGAAATTTTTAATGTATATCATATATCTGTCAAGAGTATTCAATCTTCGGCATATTAACGATAACTATTTTCATTTTATTTATTTTTTATTTTCTTGTTTAGATCGCTTTTTTCATGGGGGGCGAACCACTTGCAAATTGTTTGCCCGGACGACTCCCTTCCAGTGTTTGCTCTTCATTTGTTGTCATTTGCTTTTTGTGTGCCACGCGCTGATGCAACTGCATAGTCTACGGTGTTTTTTAGCCTCTACAGTTTCAACTCGGCTTCTGACTCTTTACCAAAATGTGATTCAATCCATTATTTTTGTTTGTTGTTGTTGCGCCCAACCAACGCATTTCCATCAAATCGCATATAAATAAAATTTTCGTTCGCGTTCGCTTTCCATTTCCATTTTCAGTTTCCCATTGTTTTGTTTTCCAACTGATTGTGTTTTTTTCCTTCTGTTTCTTCACGCTCGCAAGCCAAACATCCCCGAGTGCAGTCCCTGGGTACTCCCAGGTGTATTTGTTTGATATATTGCGCAGTTATTGCACATTTCCTCTTTACGGGATGAACGTTACCCCGAACCCCGAACCCCGAACCCCAAACGCACTCTGCGATCTGAGAATGCATCATGTGCGCGACGTATGTCGAAATTTCATGCGTATTGTCGGCAGCCCGAAATTAAAGTAATGCAACTTAATTGAGTGTTCGAGTACGCGAAAGTTGCCAGCGGTTGTCCTTTGGCGAGGACTTGTGTGAATCGTTTCTTTCAACGAATCATTAGGTAAGCGAGCTAAAAATGCGACTTAAAGAAAATAAAAATCGATGGTAACGAGAAAATAAATCTAAAACAGGCCAATAGGGAAAATGATATACATATATAGATATATTTACTGTGAGAAAAAATAATATAAAAATAAGAATCATTTATAATTAATAATATATAATAATTCTTGTTAAAATATCAGAAATAATAATTATCATAAAAATATAAGAAATTCAATACAGTTTATTTTTAATTGAATGAAAAAATAAGAAGTTCTTTGAAGTTTATAATTATTAAATCTCTGAATCCATTTTCTTTACCTTAGTAGGAAATCGTGACCGAAATGTGGAGATTAAATATCTTGCTCACATCAGGTTAAGATCTATTCCAATATGTCTACAAGGTAATATCAAACTCGATTCCAATAGAAATATTTGTATAATTAAATGATATTTCGCTAGAATATGTTTTTGAATTGAAAGTAAAATTAAAAGCAAATATTGCAACTTAGTCAACATTTGTAAACCAAAAAAAATTAGTTTAACCTGAATTGATTCTACTACAACGTGTATTTTGAATTTTAATTAAACAACAAAAAGAAAATATTTTCGAAATCCACACATTTTGCTTTCATTCATCCATCAGGTTGCTATCATAATAATCATTAGTAGTCATCGATTTCAATTTTTCTAATGGCAATCGCCAATTTCATTTATAAATGACCTCTACTCACTGACCATGTTCATGGCGGGAGTTTCCAACATATGTCGCCTCCAGCACAGGCAAACACAGTTATTTGACTGATATTTATATATCAAAGTGTATTATGTCCCACCCATAGTGTGTGCCAAAACAAATAAAATGTGCAAAACAAAAAAAGGCGAAATATATACATATATATAAAATTATTGGCAAATATAAAACACCTAAATGGGGAACGTGGCAACGACAACCCCTAAGCCGGCGAGAGTTTTGCGGCACTTGCCGCAAATCAAACCAAGTTGCAAAATGACAGATCGAGGGACTGCTGTGCCGTCGACTGTGGCAACAATTAAGTTTCCACATGAACAGCATTTAATGTGCAACTGATTTTCAACATCTGTTTTCATTTTTGGACTTCCTCGTGCGGCGACCCAGCGCTGGCAGAACGCAATGAAAAGGAAATGATGCAGACGACCCATCTAAATTTGGACTCGAAAAAGTGTCAGAAAACATAATTTTGATAGTCGGATCCAGGAGCACGTAACGGAGCCGCCGCACTTGGCTCGTCTTTACAGCGGCGTTAATTAGCCGCAGCCACTTGATGTCTGGCCGCACAGCTGCCTGCCGCGGGGCGGGGCGTGGGGAAGCGGACAGCTCTGCTATAAAATTCCCCACTTCAAATTGGCTACGTAACAGGCTGCAAGGGTTAGCTCTAGGTAGTCCATAGACTATAGGTGCGTCGTTTATGAGGCACGCTTCCAGCTGTTATTCGCTGGAAAAATGATTCTTAAACAACAACAGCAGCAACAAGAATGAGAACGAGAAAACAACCTTCTGCTGGTCACGGCTAATCCTTGATGCATGTCTGACACTTTCTAGTGTCGGCTGCGACGTCAACGTCAACAGCAGCGTCGACGTCGACGTCGGCGACAAGTCGCCAAAACACTTTGGCTGCTCATTAAAATTCATCCACGCAGATTATTAACATTTGCATCTAATTTGCATTTGTAAGATACATGGCCGACAATTATGTGGATGCCGCACATATTGAGTGTGGAGCTTGGCGGAGGGGGGAGCAAGAAAGGGTAAGTTAGGGGCAGAAAACGGCGTCAGGATGGCTCCTATGTGAAACTTATTTATGCATGCGTTTCTACAAGGAAAATGTCGCCAACAACACTAACACCAACACCCACACAGACACACACACACCAACATATTAGCAGTTGCATAAATTATGCTAGTTTAGCAGAGGGAGGGGGCAGTGCGGGGTGGCTCGGTTCAACGAGGTTAAGTGTAATTAAATTATCAAATTATTGCCAAGTCTTAGGTTGCAGTTTATAATCTGGCACATCAGCCACTTGGCCAGCACCACCCCCCCTTGTTCCTTTTGCTTTCCCGCCCCTTTGACTAGGCTCTGTCTCTGGCCGTCTAAGTTTGTTTGTGCCATAAACAGGCATTAGGCAAAGTTTCAATTAGTTGGCGTTAAGTGGACTCATCACGTTTTATAACTATTCTCCAATCGATGCACACACGAAACTTAACTCTAATAAATTTTAGGCAACTCAGTTAACATAGAAGGATAGTTTGCGGCGCCTTAAAAGGATCTTAACTGCGTAAACCACTTGTGCTAACCACATGTCTGGCCAATTGTTTTGGTTAAGTTAACCCAAAGTGTTCGATATGCTGTAAAATGCTGCATAAATATGAGAGTTAATGGGTTGGGACACACAATGTGATATTAGTATAAATTACTAAGAAATCCTTCACAAAATTGTAAGCAGATTATTTGAAAATGTATTAATAGATTCGATATTAACAAAACATAAAAAGGCTTAAGCGTTGAAATTATCACAATCTTAACAAAAGTAAAACTTGAATATATAAAATATTAGGTTAATGCATAATTACATTTTATGGCTGAATTAGGATTAACATTTTCGTTTAAAATATATTTATTATAATTTCTTCTTATTGACAATTAACTCTGACAAGAGACATAATTACCCAGCAGAAGCAATTAAAATACAATTTTCGTGTCAGTGATGTTGTTAGATACGTTTATAATTCTTTAATTCCTTTAGCATCAAATAATTATTTTTAAATTTTTTTACTATTTTATCTCTTTTGACACTCAAATTACCTCTTAAATCAGTTGCACAAAAAGTCTGCCGAAGCGAAAGGTTTACTTTAATAAAAAAGGTACATAATTTAGATATTATTATATATTTTATATATATTTTAAATATAAAAGTGAAATGAAGTTTGAATATTATATTATGTATACATATATGAAATTATTTCACACCAACTTTTATAATTCATAATTTTATAATTTACGTCTGATGAATTTATATAATTATGAATATGAAGGTTGTTAACGATAACTTGTTAGCTAAAGAACTGAATTAGGTCATAAATTTAGTTACTAAATATCCTTAAACCTGTCCCTGTGGTGCACATATATATTTACAAATAGACTGTCCTTAAGAAGCTTAGCCCAAATGAGTAGATGACAGTGCTTAATAAGTTCGTTACATTATAACCTTTGGCATGGTCAAGTCTAATCTGTTGGGCAACTTAACTGTTTGCAAATTAGTCCTGAACAAGCTACGGCAATAGAACTTGGAGCCAGCACATGATTTTTGCACATTTATCAGAGATGTGGGGCTAAATAATAGATTAGTCGACTAAAACTGCAATGGAAATGTTAACACTGTCCCAGGGACAAAAGATGCAGGACACTGGCCAAGGATGTAACGCGGTGGGGTGGGGGATGCGAAGGGTGGGCATCGAAGACCAGCAATTAACACACTCGAATCTCGAGTTATGCAAGCAGCACGCAGCACTTTGATAGTTAGATAAACAAATACACAAATACAAACACAGCCAGACAAAGGAAGCCGGCAAGGACGTGCGGCAGGAAGCAGCCGTTGATAAGGACACACACAAACTAATAGTTGTGGGCAGAGAGAAGAGAAAGAGAGCGAAGGACAGAACACGATTCAATGGCAATACAAATGCAAGGTAACATGCAAATTGACAGTGAGGACATTCTCCAGGACACGACAAACACAAACAAAAGCAAACAGAGAGTGAGTGAGAGAGAGAGAGAGAGTGAGTGAGATAGTCAACACATGAATTGCATTAGTTGCAACGACAAACGTCAGCGGGGCGACAATTTGACAATTTACTCATAGTTGGGCAGCGGTTGCGAGGGAGGTTTTTAGATTCTCGGACGGTGGGGCTACGCCATGCAAATAGCCGAGAGCCTCAGGAATTGTCTTTGACAATGAGAATGCGACGATGACTGCAACGATAAACTGTCAAATTGCAGCAATTTAACGCTTGATAAGCAACTGCTGGCAACTCTACTGGACCCACTACGCAGCGGTTGACAACTCTGGCGACCAGATATAGGGCATGGCCATGTCCTTTGTTCGACTGTGCCCATTGTGTTGATGCCTCTTTACAAAAGTCAAAAAGGGGTACGAATATATGGAATATATGTTTGATCAGAGATGCATTGCATGTGCAAAGGGTTCGATTCTGTCGAGGGGTGTGTTGCCCGGGCATTAAACGATTTAAAACATTTTCATTCTGCAGCGCTCTGACATTTGTAATTATTATTAGAAGCAAGTCTGCCTGCTCTGGCTGAGCTATTTAAGCGATTTGCTTTATTAAAATCCGTAAGCGGAAAAACAAACAAATATTTTGCGAAATAGAAGCAGCAACCACCACCAACCACTAAAATAAAAAAATTTGCACAGGTCGCAGCAAATCGTTGACTCGATGCGAAGTTCCTGCCTATCTGTCTGTCTGTCTGTCTAACTGCCTGTCTCCATTCATACATTCCCAATCTATTATATCTGGCATTTGTAGCGGCGAAAATCTGTTACTCTGTCGCATTCGCAGCTTGCCGAAAATTTCATTCATTCATTCCATTACGTTTCGTTTCGTTTATCCCTTTTATGGCTTGTTTGGGGATTTTCATTATTACAATGACGTCGTCATCATTCTCAGTACCAGTAGCAGTACCAGATCCAGATCCAGATCCAGACACAGTCCTTGTCCTGGCCCAGTCCTGGCTCAGTCGGGGCTTTGTTGTGCTTCTGGCTACTTTCGCCTTGTCCATGTTTATTTATAACTAGCAATTGTAATTAGGATTACTTTTTACTTATTTGCACAGTTGCTGGCGAGGCTCGCGAGGCATATAAAAAACATATTTCTGCATTTTTACGTCGTGGACTTTGTGCTGCAAGCATTAAAGTATTTGTCCAGACGGCTTAGTAGGGAGCCGTTGTATCTAGTTAATAGGATGGCCATCATGATACCCTGATATGGCACAAACAGCTGCTGCCCTGAGCACCAGCAGCCGAATACTATTAGATGGCAGATAAGCTCAAGTTCTTCAATGGAATGGGATATGATTTCAAAAATAAAAACAAAGGAACAGCAGTTGTGGGATACATGTGTATTAGCGGGAATTATCTTAGATGAACTATGTCCTTTCATACTTGAAACTAGCCTATGATGTAATCCCCAGATTAAACAATAATTAGATTGGCTTAAAAAAACGTTTGTCAGTGTTCTTTAAGAGCAAAAACAAACTGTTGTCTTAAATTGAAAATTGAAAATGTGTAAAAAGGGTAAAATGGTTTTGTGTAAATGTAAGTAACAGGCAGAAGGAAGCATCTCCGACTCATTCGGTTCGTATATACCATACACAGATCAAGTTTATTTCAAATGATCGATAACTCTTTCCGTTTTTTTATTATCGATATTTATCGCTTTTTTGACTCGATTTTTTTGGCATAAATAAAAAACGAACAATGAACGAAAAGACCATCCTTATGAAAATCGGTTGAGTTTTGGCAAAGTTACCACTGGGGAAAGTTGAGACCTATCCTTATATGGGAACACTATGGTATACATTCAGAAATTTTTTGCATGAATTTGGACCAAAAATTTTATTTTTGAACTGAAATGTAGAATTCATCTAGACACCGAACCATGAACAAAAAGACCATCCTCATCAAAATCGGTCGAGTTTTGGCAAAGTTACGACTGGGGAAAGTTGAGATCTATCCTTGTATGGGAACATATTCGAAAATTAATATATATATATACATATTTGTTTTTTTTTATAATCAACAATTATTATTAATATTCATTATTTTTATGAAAAAAGCATAATTTTTGTAGCGTTTCATTGAGGTTTTTTATAAAGATGGTTAAGATACTTTATATCATACGAAAAATTAAATGGGAGCGGGAGCCGTCGATAAGAGCTTCGCAACTGAAGCTGGGGGTCCCAAGTTCGATTTTTTTTTTTAATTTTAATCACCTCAATACTCATTAAGTGCCGAGAATTTGTGTGTAAGTGTTAAATTCTGGGTTCAGGGTATCTCCTAGTCGGGAGGTCCTGACTAAGAGCAATCTTGTTATATCATATTTTTCATTCTGTTTATTGTCTGTAGAGTACTGTATTGGAAATACATACATACATGGCATAACATAATAGGAATAATAACTTTTCAATTAAAGAATAGGGTAATGATTCTTCAACTGATCATAATTCAAACCAATTAGTGAACAATTTTTTTCACATCAATGAACCAAGTTGAAAAAAATATTTCGTTTTGTTTAAATAATTTTTTTATCTTTTTATCATCAAGTACGTAGTGTCATCTAGTAAAATAATTTTGGGAATTTTAAACTATGCAACAGACAAGCAATATGTATATATATTTTGAAGCCTGAAATTTTTCGTTGAACTAAATTTAAACAAAATTATTTTCAAATTCACACTAAAATGTGACTCGTCGATGTTATAACTTACAAATAATTAATTCAAGTTTTATTTTTTTCAGATAGCATAAATCATTTAAACTTGTAATACATAAAAAGCAGTTGATCCATTGTTACAAATGTGATGAATCAATTAATGATTTACAGATGATTTGAAATCAAATAAAACCAATTTGCCACATAGCTTTTCGCTTCACGCCCCGCACTTAAAGCGCATTTGTCACAGGCAGTTGTCCCCCTTTTTTTTGCGTGACATGAACCCTTGAGTTTGGCCAACATTTTCGACCATAATTATGATTATTTCACGCGTTT
This sequence comes from Drosophila micromelanica, assembly GCA_004143825.1. NCBI lineage: Eukaryota > Metazoa > Arthropoda > Insecta > Diptera > Drosophilidae > Drosophila > Drosophila micromelanica. Next base: position 78,573 of record SCDY01000103.1, on the reverse strand, counting down.
TTATCGCAACACTTCCCAACAGACAATTTCAGAAAGATGGAGTGCGTGTCGCATCAAGTTGTCAGCTGGACAAAATTCGTTTGACAGTCCCCGCCCCGCCCCCAGCACAGTTGGCTCGATGGGTCAACCCTTTTTTGGCAATGTTTGTGATGGGCCACGCACATAATGCGATAAATAAAGTCATTCAGGCCAACAGAGAAAATAAAAGGACAAACGTTGAGCGTCACAAATTGAAGTGTTGTAAAGTGAACAGCGCAAAACCGAAAAGTGCAGTCCAAAATAAATAGAATAAAATCGTTTAACACTCAACTGAAAAGCCCAATGACAATTTGACGAATTGAGAGAACTTTTCCCGCACTTCCAAATGAAAAAAAAAATAGAATAAAATAAACAGAGGAAAGCTAAAAAAAACAACAACAACAACGAACAAGGTTCGCCCATTTCATGTGCTGTTTGGTTCGATTTTCGTAAATGGCTTTCAACTAATTTTCAACGCACGCCTGACAGGCAGGTGAAGGCCCGCCGCCCCAATCAGCGGATTGATGGACAGGCATTCGGGCAGCCCCAGCGTCATTTATTCAGTGGAACAATCGAAAGTGTCAATTAAAAGACAGCAACAAATAGCAAATGCCAAGTGCCTGGCACCGCAGCAGTCAACGTTATTATTTTATTATATTTGATTTAAACGTTTCCAAATCGACATGTGCGCACTTTCCCTCTGGCCCAGCAACACCCACTTACTCCTGACTCCCCCCCTCTCTCAGTTCACCCTCAAGCAGCGATTTGTGGCCTGCGTGTTGTTGGGCATTGCAATCAAGTTATTGTCGCTGCTGTCGATTTTCCAATTCAATTGAAATATGCGAAATACGCGTGAATTAAAACAGATGTCAGTAGCCAACGGCGGTCATTGATCCCAGCTCCGGTTAAGTACTCTGATTAATGCCTTCGGGTGCATAATGTCTTCTGGGCAAAAGTAAACATTGACTTATGCTCAACTTTCAGTTCCTTGTCCCCGAGAAACAGCTCAATGTGCCTGCTTTCTTTTGTAGTTGATCAGAGCCCGCGAGCTATTTACCAGGCATCTATCGTCTGGCTGCCAGAGTGCCAAAGTATTGTTTACTTTACTAAATTTCTGTTTATGCAAAGCCTTAAAATTAAGACTGCAATGCAATTGGCATTGAAATCGCAGCTACTTCCTGTAAATATAATCAATGTGAACTCAATAATATTGCTAATTAATATTGTTGTCGAGGTCGTCTGCCAAATTTAACGTGGAGTTAGTTAATCGAAATACAGCCATTAAATTTTCTGTCTAAAAACATGATCAACAGTTTCCTTTGTTGCAATCGAATTTCCGTTTTAAGGCAGGGTGATTCATCAGGTTAATTGCGAAACTCTAGTGTTTTCGTCCACTGACCTGCAATAATAAATTTTTTAACCACATCCAAATTCAGTGACAAACAGTATTTAAACTAGCTAAATCGTAATCCAATCCTTGTTTATTTAAATAGGCCACCTTTCTTACCTAGTCAAATCTGACATTCAATTCTTTTTAAAGCTGTATAGCGTTTAATTGTGTTCCTTTAGGCGTTGTAATGACCCACTTTTTATTGACCGCAACTCGAACAAAAGAAAACCAGAGAAAAGTATTTAAATTTTTGTTTTGGTTTTACATTTTTTATTATATTTTTTGACGCTTTTGTTTTAGTTCTTCTTTTATATTTTATATGAATTATTACCCAGTTTTTTAAATTGTCATTCGTTTTTTATGTGTGTGTATTTGTTTTGTCTGCATTTTTCATCGATTTTCAGACGCACCGCTACTTGCTAGATTTATTCAATTAATTTTCAATATTAATTATGTAAGCATTAATTATAATATTTGATGCTATTGTTGAAATGATTTCTATTCGATTTTATTTTTTTATACTTGCCAACAAATCTCAGCAGGTTGCATTGCTTGAAATTGAATTCAAATTTAATGCTGCTGTTGTAATAATAAATGCGAGAAATAAACAAATGCGTTGCGTTTTTTTTTTTTTTGTTTAAATAATTTAATACTATATTTTTGCCTTGAAATTTACACATACTCGTAATAAATGCGTTTAAATTAATTTAGAAATTAAACTAGTCTAGAAATGAAATGCTAAGCAACAGCAAATTAGTGATTCACTTGTGTAACTTTGCCATAATATACAAATAAACATTACAAGTAGTATATAATTTTTTTTACAGTGTACACTTACGCCTGGTTTATTAATTTTTACAAAATGTAATTTAAACTTAATTACTAATTATTCAATTTCGCGTTTATTATTATAATTTATACAAGTCTTGTAGGTAGGTTCGTGAGTTTTTCTTTTTTATTTTGCTTTTTATTTTTTGTTTTGAAGGTGTATCCAGTGTTGCAGAGCTGCATTTGCATGCGGAAAGTGTTGCAGTGAGTGTAAGTGTATGTTGTTGGCATGGCCAGTATTGGCAAACGTTTTGTGCAATTGGAAAATCGGAAAGTTAAGAACTGTGCAGAAAGTCTGGAAATGTATATATATGTACTGATTAGTATACTTATATCGTTCGGCCCTTGATTGCTTATAATTTTAATTAACCATTTAAATATGTTTTTAAAAATGTCTGGCTTAATATTTATCATTTTGTTATTTAAAAACTTTTCGAAAGTGTTGCACAAACATTTTAAATACTTTTCTGTGTATGTCTCTGTGTTGTTTCTTTGCTACTATTTAAACTACTTTTTGCTGCATGTTCTGTGTTGAGTGTTTGTGTCTGTGTGTTTATTATCATAAATATAATTTTATTTTTATTTTTTTTTTAAATATTATTTTAACGCGCTTACTTAGTTGATATTTTTTAAATGCGGTGTTTACACTTGTGTTTTTTACTTTTTCGTTACTTTGCTGCTTTATGTTTTTTAACTACTACGAAGCTACTACAATTTTAAGTTTTAGTACTTTTTTTCTGGTGATAATTCTTATGCGCATTAAACTAAAAAGGAACATATACATGATTATTTATTAATTATACAATACATTAATTATACTCGTATATAGTTTATTTATATATATAATTTTATTCATAGTACTTTTTATAGTCAGAGTCATTTGTTGTCGGGTAAAACATTTGCATAAATTATAATTAGCATTAAGAACTGAATATTCGTTTTGCTATAAGTAAATAGTTGAATATATATTTAATCACAAATCATTGATGAAAACTTCATTTTAATTGGTTTTAGGCGACGACGCTCTGCACGCTCTCTTGGTCCGTTAAATTCCGTTACAATTTTATCATCATCAACGTCTTACATAATTTTTTTTGACGCGGCATTTCCATCTGCTCGGTAAGCAAACAATCTATGTATCTCACGGATACCTTTCTAAATTTATACACAGAAATTTACAGTGGGGTTTAAATAGTGTGGGGGGTTATATAGTTAAGGGCTAGGGTTGTACAGGCATTTACAGTTAGTTTTCAAGTTATCGATTTTGTTTTTTCGTTCGGAAAGGTACTAAAAATCAGTTGAACTCTATTATATGCTAGTTACTTCTTCTCCGTTTTTCGTTTTTCTTCATTATTTTATGATGTTTCGTTTCGTTTTATAAACAATAAGTGTCGCTAAATGCTAGACCTTAAATTCGTTTTTTGTTTTAATATTTCTTAAATGTTCTTTCATGCATCGATTGCATTTCATCTATGAGAAACAAGTGTCCTTTTTTTTAGTATTATTATTATTTTTTTAAATTCAGCTCGCTTTACTATCATATGCATTTTTTCACTACCTTTTTGCATGGTGATATACTAGGTATACATATAAATATTTACAGATTGTATTCTATAAGTTGTATCTTTATCATTTCGTTGGCATATATTCGACGCTACATTTTGCTTTTACTATTTTATCTTTTTCCGTTTTCTCAGTGGGTTTAATTGTTTGACGCTTTGTGCTCTCCTTATCCGGGAGGGGCGGGTTCTAACACAATTTACTGTACGATTATGAGTACCTAACATTTGTATTTAATTATGTATTTTCTAGTTGCAAGTCCGTGTAGAGTTTTCGAGCTGTAAACGAGCAGAAAAAAAGTTGGAGAAAAAATTGGCTTTAATAAGAGATTGAAAATATGCACATTTTAAGGGAAATATTTAAATGCTGTCAAATAAATAAATGTGTTGAATGATAATAAACATTCTTTATTTTTCATTAATTTTAAATTTATTCAAATAAAATTATAATAATAACAACTCACCTCAAATCCATTAAATATGGGATTTTCATCAATGATACCACAGCCTGTTGTTTTGTGTTCTCAAAACACCACTCGCTAACGGATTTGCTGTTGCAGTTGCGGTTGCCGTTGCGTTTGTATTTGCATTTGCATTTGCATTTGCATTTCCGTTTCCGTTTGCATTACCATTCAATTTCGTCGCATTTGTTGTCGTTAGGTTTGTCGAAGCTTCACTGTTGACAGCAGCGGACTTGAGTGCCGCACTTCTGCTCAGATGAACGCCCACATCTTCGGCGGGCGAGAGTCCCGTTAGCACCGGCCGCTTGTAATCGGCAGCACAGCTGCTCGCATCCGTGTTGGCCACGTCGCGTGTCAGTCGCAGCGCCTTCAGGTGCTGCCTCTGCTGATGATTGTCGCGCATCGATGTGGGATTCTTGCCACTGTTTGTGGCATACTTGTTGTTGTGCAGCGTCAGGCTATATTTGGGCTTGGCGCTGCCGCTGCTGCCACTGGCGCTGGCGATGCTTATATGCTGCGGCTTCTTGGGCATTGTGGTGGAGGCATTGCTGCGCCTGCTGGCTGCCAGATCGCTGCCAGCGCCAGCCGCCTCCGCTGCCGCCAACTTAAGCGAGGCTTCGAACTAGAGATTATCTGGATAGCTGCGGAAATTGTAAGTTCTGGCGCGCTGGAACTCGGCGGCGGCCGCAGCGGCACCGCTGTTGCCGCTGCTATACGGATTGATCATCGGGGCCGTTGACTGGGAGTTCATGGTGCCCATGTTGTCATCGTAGATGCCGTTCAACTGGTCCTGGTTGCTGTGGCTGCTTTTGCCGCCGCCGCTGCTCACCGTGTTGGTGTTGCTGCCGCCGCTCGCCGAGCCGCCCTTGATGGGCTTAAATATGGCCGTGGTCGCATAATACTTCTCCATGGGCGGCGGCGGCACCGTGGGCGGCCTGGGGAATATGCTGCTCAGCGGTGGCGGCGGCGTTCGTCGCACATTCACATAACCGCCGCCGGCGTTGGCCATTTTCGAGGCCGGCATGTAGTCCTGCATATGGGGCACCGCATAGCCACCTTCGGGCACATCTGTGTGTGGCCGCGGGGGACCGAACGCAAAAGACGCAAAAGGATTTCGCTTAGTCAGGAAAATGGCAAAGGTTGAAAGGTGAATGTGTATGTGTTTGTGTTTGTGTGCGTGTGTGTGGCAATCGCCGCAAAAATTTATTTGCATTAGTTGCTGGCGGCGCCATATTTTATGGCTCGCAGCGGAAATGGGCGAGCCAAGGGAATCGGGTTTGAGGTCTGAGGTCTGAGGTCTGGCTATTGGGTATTGGGTAGTGGGTAATGGGGAGCTTTCGCATACACACCTGTATAGTCTGGCGTCATATTACATTGTAAATCATTAACCGCTGCGTAGCCGTTCACGCCGCTCGTGTACATATTCACATTGAAGGGCTCGTGGTAAAGGCTGTTCTTGCCAATGGAATCGTTGTCGTCGACGCTGGCCTAAATTGTGGGAGTAGAATTGAGGGAAAATGCACAGTGTTTAATATAGTGTCAAGTCGGGGAAATGAAAATGTATCAGAGTTAGGTCTTTGTGTGTGTGAGTATTTGAGTAGGGTAAAGGTAGAAATTGATCAAAATAATTTCTAATGCATGTTTTTTCGTAGTCTTTATTCTACCTTTTCTACTCAACATAATTGATTGTCTTTATCCCTTTATCTAATAGCATTTTAATGTTTTAATCACTTTCTTATTTTAAAGCATGGAAACATTTAAGTATCAAATTTTAATGTAAAATTATGTTTTGTTCAGTTTTCTCATAATTAAAAAAACAAGTCAGTTACATTAAAGAAAATTCTATTGTTCATTAAATTTTTTTTTGAATTTTGTGAATATAATTTTTTTACAATTTAAATAATTTATATGCGGAGTTGTAAGCATAGTGAGACAGGAATTCAAATTGTAGACTTTTTTTAAAAATTAAATTTGTTTCACATACTACATTTCAAGAACATTCCTCAAATAATTGTATTTTACCTATTCGAAATATTATTTGTTTTGTTTCAAAATTCCCTTACTTTTACTTTAAAGCAAGTGCCTTAAAGCAGTTGATTTAATGCGCTATGCTCCCCGACCAAACAGCCCAACTTTAAAGTATTACACACTCAGCACTTAAGCTTAGCACCCACAAAATTTTGTTGGATGGGGAGGGTGTGTGTGTGTGTGTACGGACATTTGCCGGACATCGTTTGCTGGCGCAGGCTCTCTATGGGAAGCCGTTGAAAAGTTCTATTAAATAAAATAAATGCCGCTCGGCGTCTGGTCAAGTGTGGCATGGCTGAGAGAGCACATGTTGAGGACGTGGCAGCTCCACGCTACATTGAACAATTATGTGAAATTCGAGGCAGGAATTTGTCCCGACACGAGCACAACTTTCTATATCTATATATGTATCTGTATGATGTGTATGTGTGTGTGTGTGGTATGTGGTATGCTCACCTTAATGCTATTGCCATTGGGACGATGCTTGTCGACATTGCCGCCGAGAGTGTTCGGATTGAAGCTGTATTGGAATGCATCGAGTACGTTGCTGCCGCGGGCGCGTTTCGTGCGTGACACGATGAACAGGATGACGGCGACCAGCAGGATAATTATCGTGGTTAGGACAACAATGACAACGCCAATGAAGTTCGCCTCGTTCGGCTCCTGGTCAATGGGGCGTGGCGCAATTACTGCAAAAGGGCGACAATAAACAAAAAAAGGCCCAATTTAAATTAACACCAGGCAGAAATGCAAAAGCTCGAGTTCGCCAATCGAATGAAATTAAAAGTAAATATTGTTCAACTAAATAATTAGCAGGGAGCCCGAGCGGAAAATAAAAACTGCTAATTGAATTTATCTGCGCGCTTGCTACTTACACTGAGGTCCATTGTTGTAGTTGTTGTTGTTGTTGTTGCCGCTGGCATCGGTGGCGCCACCGTTGCTGGCACCGTTGCCGGCGCCTCCAGAGACGCCGCCGCCATTCATTTTGTTTTTGTTATGATTGTGCTGATAGTCGTTGCTCTGCAAAGGATATTCGCGTGTATCCTGCGCAATTCCCGGCGCATTATTTCGCTGCTCCTGCTCGTCTGTGAAATTACCCATCGCCGGCACTGCAATACCAAAAAGGGAATACATAAAGTAATAAAAAAAAATATATAGAGAGTCATTTATAGAGAATATCAACTAAATTTCCATCTTCAAAAGTAGCCGCTTTCACAGCTGCGCTTCCATGATTAGTTTTTTCTTTCTGTTCGCTCTTCATTTCTTCGGTTCTTTGCTTCACACCTTTCGTTCCACTTTAAATTGTTTCGCTTTCGCTACGCTTTTCTTGCTTGAGACCTTTCGACCTCAAACGTGTTCATTTCCTGTCAACCTAACTAAATTTATACAGATGTTTGATTTTTCCAACTCGTGTCTTATGAATATACATGGGTTTTTTTAATGATCTTGTGCATATGGCGGGACCATATATGTTCGCAGTAATACCTACTGAGCACATAAAAATCAACTGTTTTGTCCATATATTATGTATTGTTATACTTTTGGTAGCTTTTTGGCTTCTAACTTTCTCTCTGTTGTCAAAAACAGCTTTGATCCAGCACCCCTATATCTTGAGTTACAATGGGCTTATAACGCTGCTGACCATGTTTTGTTCATGGCTTATAATGTTTTTTACTTGGCATGCCACTTAACTGTTAAGACATATAATTTTTATCTCTCTATTTCCACCCTTAGATGAGTTATGCAGTCGTGACAATTTCCACGCTGACCTTATTCCCAGGCCCGTACCGCTTATTGGCTCAGATCTGTCATGGCCTGCAGGCAGCGCCACAGCAACACCTGCTCGTCGGGCGTTCTCTCTTTGATCTCTAATACCCCCGAGCTTATGTCCATGGCATTCCTTGAGCCCAACTACAGCATATGGCTCAGCGCTGCAAAGTGTTGTCATTTATCTCCGCTAACATCTTGAGGGCATCAGAAAACAAAAGCAGAATGTTGCTGCTCCCGCGGGTAGCTTTTTGCACAAACCCACAACCCACCCCCCACCCCCAGCCACAAGGAACAACTGCCTACTCCAAGGACGCCCCCGGCTAGCCAAAAAATGCTTTCTTGAGTGGGTGACCCCGTTTCTCCAGACAGTAAATGGCGTAATTACTGTGTGAAGTTGTTGTTGTTGTTGTTATTGCTGTTTTGAGTTATGTCGCCTCCTTGGACAGCAGCAGCAAACAGGACACGAAGGACACGGAGCACACAGGACGACGCCAGCAATGCCTCTGAAGTTTGTGCTTGCCTGCCTTTTGTTTCGGCATTGCCATTGTCCTTCTTGTCGCTGCTGTTGTTTTTGTTCTTGCTGTTATTTTTTTTTTCTGCTCGCTTCCTACTTATAAAAGCATATCTTGCATCTCTACGTTCTCAGCGCTTGGCTCTCTGTGGTCGTCATAAAACGTTTAAAATAATTAAAATATTTCGAGCCACATTTATCACACACTGGGATAGGGATAGGAATCAGGTTTAGGGTGTTGGAAAAGGGGCTGCTGGGTATAGAAGAAGTAATGGCAAATATGCCGCATATCCTTTTATTTTCGCATTTACTTTTTGTTGTTCTTGTCGCATGCCCTTTATAACTAATTCTCTTTGTGTGTGTGTGTGTGTGTGTGTGCGTGTGTGTGTGCGTGCGTGTGTGTGTGTGTTAGTGTGCGCGCGTGTGTCCCCAGGGCCTCTATTCTCTCATTGTTTTTTGGCCTTTGTATTTTTAGAAACCTTTAAATACAACTCCATAAAGCACAACAACAAAACAAAAGCAGCAGCAATCACCGCAAGCAAATCTCACAAATTGGGGTTAAATCTCTGCAGTGCCTGATAAAAATATACGCACACACTTGAGAGATGCTGCCTTTCTCTTGCTGTACGTGCGTTTCTTTTGTTTACCCTTACCCTACTTTTTTTTTCTGAGCCCTTCAGTGGTGCACCAAAAAAAAACCAACAAGACACACACAAAAAGTGGAAAAATAAAAATAAGAACCAGAAAACAGCTGGTTGCTAGTTGCTGCCCCCTCTCTCTCTACCTCCCCTTCACTCATTCCCCTGCATCCTTGTGCGTGACAAATGCGTCGTGGTGTTTGTTACTCGTCATGTAATTGCTGCCAAGGAGCCGCAGCATGTGGTGCAACCGAGCTCGGGCTGTGTTCCGCCTTTAGCTCAGTGGTTTTCGCCAGAATATCCTTGGCTCAGATGGACATATGTCAGACGTTTCCCCTTTATTAAAATCTGCTTTGTAATGCTCTGCACTCATTGTAAATCCTGATCTACTGCCGATCTTAAGTGCGGCATCTTTTTAATTTTATTTTTTGGCTTTTCATCAGTCTCTTTTCGTATTTTCAATAATTTTGTAAAGAACAACGATGACAAGTTATTTAATTCTGTTGTCGGTGGCAGCGAGTATACATTTTTTTTTCGAAAAAGATCATCTAATCTTTTCTAATCGTTAAAAATCTATCCAGTTTAAGATATTCGTAGATTTTGGATGTGAAATATATTTTTTTCCTTATATTTCATGAAATTAAAATCTTTACTTTATTTCACTCAGATTTTGTTGAAAATTTTTTCGCAAACAATTATTTATATTCGTATATTTTGATTTTGATATTTTTTAAGTCTTTTTGCCATCTACCATAAATAAGTTTTTTTTGAGTATGATCTCTTTTAATCGATTTCGCATTATTTTTAAAATATTTGAAAAATTTTATTGCGTATTTCTTTACAACCCTCTTCCTGATCATAATATTTACTATACCAAAGAAGAAATATCAAAGCGCATTGTACGATTATTTCTTTGAATTTCACAAGCTTTGTTTTTATACAGCTTTCTTCCTGTCCTTTCATTGCAACCAAACCGATGTGCATATTATTGAACTATAAAATCTCAGTTACTTTAAATTTATAAGCAACTTCCTTTATAAATCCATTAAGCCTACAATGGAGCCAAGTCCCCTGCCCTCTGCCATCTGTAGAAAATTCCCTATTCATGCGGCACGCTCTATTTGACTCATCAATCAAATGCCGTTGGCAGTCTGGCAGTTTTATCCCCTAGTTATTTTCACACCTACCGCGTAGCGTAGATTTTCATCCGCAACCCCCCGATGAATCAATGAATATAAATGATCTCCGGTTCAGTGACCGATCCGGCGATGTTAACAGCATTGTAGCCTATGAGCAAATTGTGCCCACCCCTGGGCTAAGCCTCTGTGCAATGTGCCATGAAAATATTGTCTAAATATCTCTCGAGCAGTCGAAGGGGTGCTGGGGGGAGGGAAGCTACCTAGATCTTTGTCCGAACTGCCTTGCACTTGGTACAATTTAATCAGGACTGGGACATGCTCGGCATTCATAGGAAATGTAGCTGAAAATTGTCATGCATGCATCCCGGCCCGACAGCCCCCCTGCATTTGCGTCTAGGGGATGGCAGCTACCCCTAAGCCCGAGCCGCTTGTTTACTCTTATATGCTGAGGGACTGACAGCGAGTCGGAGTCCCTACTTTTTCGTATCATGGGCTTTGGGTATTTTATTGACTTTAGCCCCCCACCCCACACGATTTACCAGAAAAAAAAATATATATAAAATTGTACTAAAGAGATTTTCCCTTTCGGGCCGCTTATCTCGCCTGTCTCGTTTCGACTGTCTCTCTCTCTCTCTCTATATATATATCGCATTGTTGTTAGCCAAATAATGGAAAATGTTTTGTACTCTTGTTGGGTTCGGGCACTTTTTTATGCTCTAGCTAAGTGTAATGCATTGCACTTTGTTGTTGTAGTTGCTGTCACACACTTGAAAGTGAAATGAAGCTGAAAATGCATTTGCCGCGTATGTAATTTTTTTCTTCTGCTTTTTTTCATTTTTAGTATGCCAAATGCAATTTTTGGGCAATTTTTCTTTAGTTGAGTCACGTACTTACCGGATATAAAACTGATCTCGGATAGCATAATCCATTTGACAGCAAAGTACAAATTGATTTTCAGATATTTGCCCACACGATGATGCAGCTTAATGGTAACATCTCGAGCATGATCCATTATTGTATCGGGCATATAGGAGAACTGCACGGGCTCACCAGAAAAGTAGCGTCCACCGATGCTAAAGAAGACCTTAGCATGAACAAAAACCTAGGGAAATAGAAATGAATTTGTTTATGTTTATTCTTTATATAAAATTCCTAAGTTACTTTTTTTTTTAATACAATTAAAATTTTATCTCTTGCCAATATCTTTTTAAAGATAACAAAATGCAATTTATCGATATTAACTTCAGTTTTAGCTGAAACCCCTATTTTAATCTTAACTTCAATAATGTTCAAATGGGTTTCATAAATCATTTAAAAGCTTCACTCACCTGCACATCCTTGGTATACATATTATTCGTATGCAAAACGATGGCACTGAAATTACGCACCGTATCGAATTCGAAAACAATTTCAACGGGTTTGCCCAACAGACCGGGCGTATCGTTTCTCCAGCCAATCCATTCATAGCCTAAAAAAAAGATACATAGTGAACTTAGATACATATGAAATATACAATGAAATGTAGCTTCATTTTGTGGGAGTTCTTATTTTTTTTTGTACCCGAAAAAGGAAAAAAAAATAATCAATAGGCCAACCCGCAGGCACATATGCTCCAGAGTGGCATGTAAAGCTATTTAAGCCCCCAAGTCAATGGCACTTTGGGGTGAAGTTTCGTAGCCCAAAACAAACAAATGCGCACGGCAAGCCGGTGTGGGGGGAGGTGTATGTGGGGGGGATGGACGACTGCTCATAACTAGAAATTATGGCCAACGCGACATTTAAGCCATTTCTTTCCATTGTTTTGTTTGCATGGCCCTAATTTGCCCCAGAACGAGGCAGGCAGACGGTTGGCAGTTGGGGATTGCAGATTGGGGCAGAGGAGTTACGTGCCAGGCTTAGGAAGCCAGGAAACATTTAAGTAGCGCTGCATAAGTCATGCAATATTAACTGCCACCAACTATGGCAACAACAATGCTCTAACCAAAATTTATACAATTTCGAGCTGCGCAAGTTAAGACAGAGTGGGAAATCAATAGTCTGTCAGAGAAACAAAAAAAAAGAAGAGGAGAACGGATCGATTGCAACTGCTTACAATGCAAATAAGCCAAATGCCAGGACATAATAATCATAATCATATAGAAGATGGCCATTCAATTTTACTAGGCGGGAGGGAGGATGGTAGGTATATGAAAAATAATGCGCTAAAACTTTTCCACTGGCTTCGCACTGCAATGCGATTGGTTTTTATGTCTGTGTATCTGTATCTGTGACGACGACTGCATGTCTAATTGTCTGTACGAACTTTTCTACTTAAATTTGCACAGCGCAAAGTTTTCAATAATTTCGATTATTGGCCATTTGCCAAAGCGCCAGCGAAATGGCAAAAAAAAAAAGAATATGCAGAAAACAAATCGAGACTTGCGAAAATTCGCAACTTTTGCAGCCGCCGGGCTCGGAAATGAATGCCAGTGTTGCCATAAATTATCAAATATGCATAATGTTTACATTTTTACAGGCGCATAGTTGCCAGTCTGGTGGAGTGGTTCGCTTTAGTTCGGTTCGGTTCGGTTCATTTCGGTTTAGTTTGGTGCGTTGTGTACTTTGGTTGTGTATCCGGCCAAGTTTACTGCGACGCCAGCAAATAGTCCAAAGTTATTATTTATTTTGTTTATTGTGTTGTGAGCCAAATTATTTGCAAGCCAAAAGTTTGCGCCTGGCCATGGCCTAGCCACGCCCTCTCCACCGCCCACTATGTTGTTCAATGAAGCGAGCTTTTCGCCCTGTTTTGTGCTTTGCCTTATGGTTTTTCTGTCGGTGAACTTTTGTAATTATTTGATGTTAATCAGTTTTTTCTATTGCAATAAATCTTTGCGTTGCTTACTTCAGCAGCCAAATCAGCCAGTTTTGGGCTAAATATATGGCCAAAGTTTGGGCTCTATAAACATATACATAAATATGTTTGTATATATGAATGTTAAAGCAAATTTTTTAAGGCAGCGAACTTTTACTCCAAAGAATGTTTGTTTAGTATTCAATTAAATGTTTGGTTTTAAATTGGAATCCGTTGAGTACTTACCTTTGCCAAAGCCGTGTATATCGGTGCGGAAATTATCTTTGCCCTTCTGGCCGTCCACCAACTGACCGAGACCGTCCACATAGCGATCACCCTGCTCGTTGCCATCGTAGGTCTTGTCCGACAAATCCACTTCCATGCCACGCTGCACGCCCTTCGGTATGCTATACGAAACAATGCCCTCTGCAACGAAAACAACGAGAATTGAGCAATTTTAAATAAAGCGACGCAATTCCAGGAACTAAAAACCTAAAACCTAAAAAGTAACATGAGCCGCCAACATAAACACACACTGTTGTGCACATATATACATGTGTGTAGACATATTAATTCCTTTTGTTTTACATCACGTCACGTCACGTCACATTTCGTGTCACGTGACACACAGAGAGAAGCGAGTGACAAAGCGAGTCTTGAATTTGTATTTGTGTTTTTTTGGGTTTTTAAACTGCGGTAAATTTAAAGTTTTTCCCCTGTGCTAAGCTGGCAACAACTTTTTCCAAATGTTCGGGGGCACAACTTGTAGCGGGGGCAGGATATTGAGTTACTTGAAACATAATTTCGTTTTGCGGCCACTTTTGTCTTTTGTCTGCCATTTCGTTTCTGTGGTTATTTTTAGCGCCCGGACAGGGGGGGGAGAAGGGGGGGTGGTTTTGGTTTTTTGGGGGGGGGGGGGGGGGGGGGGGGGGGGGGGGGGGGGGGGACCGGGCTTTTGTGTGTATAAACAGCAACTGTTATAGTTTTTCAATGTCAAAGTCACAGTGGTAGATACACCACAAAAACAACAGCAACAACAACTGAGTCATGCTTTTGTGGCAAACTTTATAAAGTGTTTTGATGTTTAGTTGAAGGTTTATTGCGGATTAAGTACGGGCCCGATTAAGTGTTGGCTGCATTGGGTAACGCCTTTCTATGGTTAAAGTAAATATCACCTGACACTAATTACCACAGGTACAGCTACAGCAGCGTTGAAGTATCTACACCTACAAAAACAATTACATTTCGATCGAAAAACAACAGTTGTGTTGCCAGGGTTGCCAGGCCACTCAAAATAATTACATACAAAGCTAACAGGGAGGGGTGCTTGGCTAATTTACTGGCCTTTCTATTTACACAATCGGGCACGTGGTAAACACAGGACACACCGACATCGATACGCAGGACAAACAGTCAAAGGCATTTTCCAATAATTACCAAAAATCACATAATTACACATAATTACGGGGCAGCCCCCGAATCGGTAAAACGAAGCCCAAATCGACGGCTACGCATTGGGCATAGATAATTAGGGGGACAACTAAGTATATATCTCATGTGTGTGTGTGTGTGTGTGTGTGTGTAGTAGAGGGTGGCGGGCTTAAGGGCTTTTTTATTGTGCCCAGGCACCTACAAAAATTAATTATTATTTAATTTATTTATAATGTGTGGCCATAGTCAAACACAAAAAAGAAACGCTGCACTTAATTACAGGAATTAGGACAAAGTCCTTGTCGCGTCCACTTAAGTACAGAGACCATCAGGCCGAGAGATAAGCTTTCATTATACAAGTACACGACATGCGAGCGACTACACTCAGAGAAAAATTAAAGAGTTTTTACCTAAACAAAAAGCAATGGTATTTTTATGCCTGCACATTTATTAATTTCAAAAGAAGATAAATGCAACATAAAATAAAAATTGTTGTAATTTTAAAACACTAACTTTAATGCTAGTTAATAGTTTTGTGTATTTATATTTATATATTTAACGATTTAAAATATGATTTATTTTTATTAAATTGCAAATAAAATACGAATTAACGAGGAAACTAAAATGCATGAAAATCTTACGAATTAACGAAATTTGTTTTAAGAGACCAGCAGTTTGTTATGAATTGTTGAATTTTTCGATTTATCGCGGGGGGACGTATAATTTTTAAGTTTTGAGTACAAAACGGTTTTTTCCTGATTTTCTCTAAGTGCATATATGTATATGACATCGGCATATGCGATATTTAATTAACTGCAAAGACATTTAAGGCAGCGCGTTTTACAATTGCGTTGCGACATCTTTCACGCAATGCCCACATGTAATCCCTGCCCCCCTCTCCTTCTCACTATAGTGGAGCCTGAGGGAAACTTCCACTTTAGCCTTGTTATTCGCGTGCTCACATGCGATTTTTATTTGCGTGTCTACACCGAGAGACACAAAATAAAAACTGCCAAAAAAAGAAAGAAAGGAACAAAACGTAGTCCTCGCAGTGCGTGCAGCCGCCTTGAAAAAAAAAAAAAATAAATAAAAATAAACAAGCTCATATATACATTCATACATGTAGTTCAAGACAGAATCGGGCAGTGAGCAACTACAATATATATAAAATGTAATTTGCTTCCTTTTCGCCCCCTGTCACGCAAAAATTCACAAAGGGAACGACGTCTGTGAACTTTGCTGATGAGTCAAATTGAGCAGCAGTTGAATGAATAAATGAATAAATAGATACTTGGTTGGAATGGAGCCCTGGCAACTTGTGGCTAAACTACTCATTTAGTTGTGAATTATTGCTGAAATTCGCATATTTTTCTGTTTGTTTGGACTCAAATAAGGGAAAGTTAACCGAAGGAAGTGGCACAGTACTGCAAGCATGAGAAAAGGATATAGAAATACCAAAAAGAAAGAATTTGAAGAGATTTCAACAATTTATATATTGTTTCAAACAACAAGACTGACTCAAACTTAATGACTGAATTGGAACCTGAACATGGAAAATGCACAAATTCAAAATAAAAATTTAAATAAATATGTGAAAAATTGTGGAAATGTGTGTTCCCATAAAAAAATAAAACTTGTTCGAATTGATAACGCTTTTATATACCAATATATACGGAAACATAAAAGTCTGCTTAGCTAAAAGAAAATAATAAAATAATAAATAAATTGTATTTTCGATTTATTCAAAAATATGTTACCAAAAAAGTTGTTGTCTGGTTTAAGCACCAATTAAAATGCCTACTACGCCTACTTGGCTTTTTAGCACAAAACTATTTCACACTCTTAACTGCTGCAGCTGCTACAGTAAGCACTCAAAACACCTACGCAGCGACCATCGATTAAAGCTCAACTTTCAATTTGCATAACAAAAACAAAACCTTAATGCTTAATGCCCCTTAAACAGTCATAAATTATTCACTTTGCTTTGTAGCGGGCACTCATAAATCTAGAGCTCAACGCTAATCAGTTGTTGCATTAAAAAGTATATATATAAAAAAACTAAATAAAATGCACCTTAGCATATGCATAAAACCATAATACGAAATCCGTTTTGGATGCCAAGGGCTGAGCTGTTGTTAAATCGAAACAAATGTGTATTAAGCTCGATGTGAAATCAGAGTGTGTCACTTGCCCCGCAGATAATCTGGCAGCCATGACGTGACCATAGTTCGAACCCTCCCTCGATGCCCTCCAGCTCGATTAAGCCCTATTTGTTTATGATTGTCTGTCTGGCGCTTCCAGAGCCAACGGCTGCCAATCTGGGTGCGGTCTGTTTCACGTAGGTGCGCCCATTGATTTGCATTTAAATGCTGTAGTGTTGGAAGTCGACCAAAAATTTATGGCCACAATTTATAAACAATTATGATTTCGGTCTAAATATCTATAGCGCTGATTAATGTATGCCATAAAATCCAGTCAAGTTTTGTCAATGCGCTCGTTACTTGGCAGCTTTATTGATTTCTTGGAGTCCAAGCGCCGTCTGTCCCACAGTCTGGCACTTGTCTAGACCCCCGAAAACCAGACCCCACATTATATAGCCTAGACCCATGCCATCTTATCTCGTTTAATTTGCATATGAAATGCGCTGTGTACATCTAAATTCCCCATGGCAAATCAAATGACATGCCCCGCCCCCCTGCCGCAAAAGGCCCCCCTTAAATTTATGGGAGGCGGTCAGCTTGCATGTCTAAGCCAGCCGCCTGCCCACACTCACCCCCTCCCCACAGCATAGAACTCGACCACTAAAGGGCGTGTACATAGTTTTGACCCTCCCCCTTCCCACCAACACACAAATGGCGCCAGTTATCAGGCCCCAAAACCCAACCACACATTGCGTTAATTTACGGAATAATTTCGACTTCCGCACCCGGTTGGCCCCAAATAGGGGTCTGCATTTGGTTCTTGTTCTGGTTCTGGTCAAACAAATTGTCATTAGGCGCGCGTTGTTGTTATCGTTGCTACCTGGAAATTATAGAAAAATTTGTTTGTCCAGACTAGTTGTAGTTGTTGCTCTTGCACTACTTGACAATTGCGTGCAAACACCGACAACAGCCGTCCCAGACGAGAACAACAACAACAACAACAACATTGGCTGTTTTGGCTTGTCGTCTACATAGTTTCTCAGCCAGCCATTGTCGACGTCTGGATTTCGATTTGGTTTCGGTTTTGCTTGCGGATTCTGGTATGGGCCAACCAATGTCTGCACGCGATATTTTTGTTTTTTTTTTCAAGTACATTTCGCATGTTGCAACGAGGAGAACAAGAACAACAAGAACAACAACAACTAAACATTGCGTGGCAGCTCATGTGCTGGCCAAATGTTAAGCAGGCAGAAGTTCCACAAAACATAGGCGCAGTCGTTGCCATGATTGGATTATGCGGTTTGACTAATACGCTGCCCATAATGTCATGTTTCTTTTTCCAGCAAATGCGATAGGGTTTTTTTTTGTATATGGGGAAACAGTTGACACAATTGCTGGGTTCGCTTTAGGGCGATAATTTGGCAACTACTAAAATTTGCATTTTTTAAATATTTGGTGTTATAAATGGAAAGAGAATTTTTATAGAGTATACTGAACTGTTTAAAAGTTTAAAATTATTAAAATTAAATATATCGTTAAAAATTTTTTTATAAAAACGTTAAGAAAGTCTCCAAAATATTTGTGCTAAAAACAGGGAGTACATGTCTTATATTATTATAATAAATATAGCTTGATTAATGTAAAACAAAAAGATTGATCTAATGGTGTTCGGAAAAATAATTATTTGGGAGATAAATACAAATAGGAAAACTTAGAACATATAAAAAAATTTTGAAAAACTTGAAAAAAAGGGCAAAAGCATTTTAAGATCTTGAACTTAAGCAGAGTAGAAACTGAAGAGTAAGGGCTAACATAGGTAGGTTAAAAAAACTTATCTAATGAAGTAAGTATTTGCTTCTGCCTTCTTTTCCAAATAGTTCAAGTACCTGAACGACATTGGCTAATATCTGAAAGCATGCCAAGCCATATAAGCAGAATTCTCGCATACTTTGTTGCCTCGGTATGTCGCATCTTAAGTTTTCCAAAGCTATGTTAATGCATAGCCTTAGCTCGACATTTTATGAAGCCACACACACACACTCGCACCACTAACTACACACTTAAGCCGCTTTGGCTGGCCTAATAGACACACCGAGCTGGGTCTAAGCCCAGGTTGAGGCCCTGGGCACTCCTCGTTGTGGAGCATCGGAGCGATGATAAATTAACGCTGACACTAAAACTCTGTTAGCCTTTCCGCGCTATCATTGCTCATGTCGAGTTTTTATCGCACTCGTTTAAATTCGCCTCCGGACAGAGAGACGGCGATTTGGAGGAGAAGGAAGAAAGGCAGGAAGACAACGACTTACCTTCCCAGGGGCAACCGACGATCTCGGCGCGCAGGCAGACGGTGCGATCGTATTGACCATATGGATAAATGCGTATCTTCGAGGCAAATATAATCGGCTGCAGTGCGTTCTCCACTTCGCTGTAAGTGTTAATGTTGCCGGGCAGAATCTGCGAAGAGTGGATTGGATTGGATTGGATTCATTTGGATTGGCTGATTTGGGGGTAATTGTGTTAGGCTTACCTCCTTGCCCTGGGTATTCTTCCAGCGTTGCCATTTGTCAAAGCCGGGTCGCCAGTATTCGAGCACATAGGCCTCGGTGTACTCCTGACCCTGACCCTTTCCAAAGCGACCCTGTGTGCGTATGGCGGTTATCACGTGCGTCTGCAGCAGATCCACCTGCAGATACTCCTTGAGCGCATTGGACACCATGTGCTTGGGGCACCAAGCACCGCCATTGTTATCGGTTTTCAGTCTGCAACCAGACAAAGAGAGAGAGAGATAGAGAGTGAGATAGAGAGACGACAACTTTATTAATTAGGCTCGCAAACGGTAGCTGCGCGAATAACCAGTTGCGCAGGAGCTACGCCGAGAGATTTTTATAAATTAATTGACATTAAGCGTTTCGGCACCACACGGCGTCGTGGCCGCAGGCTCCACCCAACCACAGTTGTAGCCACGCTGCAGTTGGAGCCTGGAGCCGGTGGACGTTTGTCTGGCAGCTCGTCTCGTTCGTTAAGCTGTTGCGGTTTTCGACGCAGCAGGATGTTGTCTATGTAATTAAGGATTAATTTAAGTTAGACACAGACGGCTGGACGGCTGAGGATGTTCATGTGTGTGTGTCGTCTGTCTGTCTGTCTGTCAGTGTGTGCTTGTTGTCCTCGCTGCCCCCTGCTACTTTAATCAATTTCGCCTTCAGCCTCTCGCTGGTATTGATATGTTAACCACTACAAATACGTTTTTCGGTTTATATTTCAATTAAGTTTTACACGCTTGATTGCATTTTGGGGCCTTAATGTTTGCCCATTATTCATTGGCTGTTCGACTAGGCCTAGACCCATGCCACAGACTCCTGCCAGTCCACCAACACACCCCCCACCCCCACCACCACCTGGTTGTTGTTGTCGTTTGCAAATTGCTTCATTTTCTTGGCTGTCTTTGGCAGCAGCTGCTGCTGCCGCAACCTGTGCCAGAGTCGGAGTCGGAGTCGGAGCCACACTGCCAGCAGGTTATTGAATTTGATTGCAATATTTATTTAGTGGCCGACATGCGTTTAATGCATTTTTGCAATTTGTTATTTATTTTTATGCGCCTGGCGTGTGCACTGAGAGTGCAATTAGTAATGTCTTCCGCATGAATTGAGAGATTTCGCAATTTTCATTGTGCAGCCCTTTCCTTAATGGCCTTGCAATGTAATTAAGGTATTTGACAGGCGAACACATATTTAAACAGAATGTCGAAGAATTTTAGTACATTTGTGGTTAAAGATCAAAACTTTATTTCTTAATATTTTATTGCATTTTTAACACATTTGAATGGCAAACTTTATATTAAGTATTTAATCAATAGAATTCTGTTGCCTTTTAATACACTTCCTCTGGGCATGTTATAATCATTACCAACTGCAATTACTTTCAAGTGCATACATCAAAGTTGCTTTATTAAAAAATAAAACAGAAGAAAAGGAAGCTCTTCCCACAACTACTCAAAAAAAGGTCAATTTAATCATCATAAAATTGCTTAGAATTTTTTTCATCCGCCTCCTTTTCTGGTTGCCACGCAGTAGCTTGTGGAAGTGCTCCAAAAGCAAATAACCTAAAGGCATAGGATGGAGCAGAGGAAAATCGGAGTGAAATACGTATAAACATCATTTAAAATGCTAATATCCGCAGTTATGTGCATTTCAACTTGACTTTAATTATTGTTATTGCCAAAGTTAACAATCTGCGCCGTCGTCGGCTGCTCATTTCAAGCGGCTGATGGACTGGCTAACTGCTGGCTGCCGGGCACTGGACTCCGACTCGGACTCCGCCTGGACCTGGACTTGGACTGGCTTTGGCTTCTAATCAAGCGCCGCCTGCTGCATGGCGAGAGATTTTTATTCTTTTACTTTGTTTTTCCTTCTGCTGCTGCCCCTTTTTCTGCTGCTTTTAATATGTAAGAGGTTGCAAATTTAATGGCCTGACGGCCGTTGGACGCTGGGCGAGGTAATGAAAATCAAACAGCGCCAACTGTCATTAAACTAATCTCTGTAATTCAATAGCTGGAGACGACCAACATGGACAACCTCAACGTTAACGTTAACGTTAACGTTAACGTCAACATCAGCGTTCATGTTCGCATCCTGTTGGCCCCCAGGGCCGAGGGCTCAAATCTGATATCTCAGGGCTCTTCAGTAAGCAAATGCGCGTGATTTCTTTCAAGTGTAGTTTTTTGGATTTTTAGTTTTTTTGGTTTTTTATTGTAATGAATTACTTAAAGTTCGGTACGAGTTTGGGCTAGTTAGCTGCCTGGTTAGCTAAGTGCACGGCAGCCACAAATTATAATGCTGCCTGCACTTTTGAACTTTGCTGCTCTGACTCTGGAACTTCAGTTAAGCAAATTGCAGTGCGCTTGATTGGACTCGCTGGGTGGGCGGTTGGCCAAGGGGTGGGCGGAAGAAAAAGACAAAAGAAAGTTGCAGCTAGTTTGAAGAGTTTGTTTCGCTGTGGGTTAAGCCAACTTGAGTTGGTTAACGTGAAAGGCGGATCACAGCGAATCTCAAGATATATATAAAGAATGCTCAGGTAGTTGAAAACAATGCAATGGGATTAAATAAGTTTTTGTTGATTTTCAAAAACATTATTACAATTTTAAATTCTTTAACTAACAATTTTTATGTAAATGAACAGCGGCATATATGTATTAAAACGGTACCACTTAAATCGGATTAAAATCAAATTAAATGGATACTTGTACTAATTGTTCACTCGTAAATGTTAAACTAAACTCGCATAAAAATTGTACTAAACGAAGTCTGCTTGACAAACAAACAAACATTAACGTAATAAATTCATTGCTCGCCAATCCATTTCATTTGCCATTAAGCTTTCAGTCACTTAACTGCACCACATCGCCTGTCAATCGAAAGCACTTTGCCCACCGCAAGCGACTAACTAGGCGGCACCAGCAGAATCCGCCAGGTGAGTCAGTCAAGAGCTGCCATTGGCCAACAGTTGAGAGCCCGCAGCTAAAGAAACGCATCAAATACCAAACCAAAAGCCCAAGTCCAATTCCAGTACTCAAGACTTTGTCTTTAGCTTCTTCTTTTTATAAGAGAGTTCAACTCTGGCTCTTTAGTAAAAATTCCGGTTAATCTGACTTGGACAAAAACAAAAACAATCTGAAGAGCTGTTTTTTTTTTTTTGTTTTTTGTTTATCTCAACGTGCTCATCACGCATCGTTTTGTGGTTTTACTTTAGTGCCGCCATAAAGGGTTAATGTTAATGATGCCTTTGTGGTCTGTCCGACAGTCTCTCTGTTCTTCTGTGTGTCGTCTCTCTGCCAGTCAGCCCTGCACTTGAGTGTTTTTTAAGTGCATGTCTATAAACGCAGACAGCAAATTATTACAGAAAGCGAGAAGAATCTGTGGCGAGTATATAGAGTCGATGTTTGCATTGATTTTGCCGTAACTCACGTGGTAATTGACATGTTTATGGTTTGAATGAGTGCTTTACTTTATATATGCACACACACACGCACTCACACACAGTATAAAGAGTGGGTGAGTTAAATTCTGATATCCTATACTAATTATATGGCCATACAGCGCCTGATGGCGTCATCAATCATTCGCAACGAGCGGCGAGGCAATTGCAAAACTTCCGCTTCAATCTTTTGACCCGCATTGCCTCACACTTCCCGTACTGCAGCAGACTCATAAAACTTTAATTCAAACGAAAAATGCGTCAATAAAAAGTAAACAAAACCTCAACCTAACTAACAAAACACAAAACAAAAAAAAAAAAAAAAACAAAAAAACCGAACTAAACTGAACTTGTCTAGCCAGCTGGCAAATGCATTTAGTTCAGTTCAGTTTTGGTTTTGTATGCAATGCTTCTGGTTTGCTTCTGCCCTTTGGTTGAACCGCCTAGTGAACCGGTTTGCGGTTTGCAGTCGCTCTGCATTGAAATTGCATTTAATTAATGGGAGAAAAAAAGGGCCGCCGACCAGACCGGGCCACACTCTCTTCAGATATCGCTGTCAGGGCCATTAAACGGTTGCCCGAGCTCCTTGCATATTCATGAACGGATTTCGAATAGATTTTCCTAAACCCCAAGTCGGATATCTCTTAAAGCGCGCTAGCTGAACACCAAATATTTTTCAACAGATATGCAAAAACTTATTTATTTGTTTGGCATTTCGTGGTTTTTTGGTATGTTGATGGGACAACTGTTTGTGTCATAATATAAATATTTTTGTCTCTTTTCTGTTTGTTTGACGCTTCATTCAATCGGTGGCTAAGATTTCGATTTTATAGACTGCCTCTCTTATCGCCACTAATGAAGTTGTCTATAAAATTGGCAATTAAACGAACACGCAGTCGCATTCATGTTAATCTCCACAGAGGCAGCAGCCCCCAGAATTGAGCAGTAAAAAAGTCAAAATAGTTGCATCCATGCTTTCATTTTGACTTGTCTTTAAGAAAAATTATATACACTTTAAGTGTCATCATTTGTCATCATATTCAGAGATGACATCTAAATATATTATATACTTTTTCAATTTCCACAATCGTAAATCTTTATTTGAAAATGATTTCTTATCGGAAGGTTTTCACTTTCTTATTTATCTCTGCTTATAAAAGCTTTTCTTATCATTATAGCTATTTAACTAAATTTATTTATGAAATTTAATTAATTCAATTGAGATTTCAAGTTTATACAAACTTTCTCTTGTATTTATAATAGTTTTATTTATTTCAAACACTTATTTCAAAAATTTGCTCAACTATTTTTACGCCCCTCAATTACATTATTTAAACTCAATTATTTTAAACTCAAATTTTAATTATATTTTCTTGGCCAATAAAGAAGGTGTTTTTTCCATGCAATTTTAATTTTTTAAATGGTTTCTCAAAAAACAATTTTTTTTCTGAATTTTATCAGCAAGAAAATATAATTTCTTACCTATAATTTTCATTTGCAGCAAATAAGTATATTTTACTTGCATCCAAAGCTCGTAAAATTTGCAAATATTTTAATGTTTGATCTACAAATTGATCATAACTCACCTTGCGTGTTGTGGCCCAACAAATCCCGTGTCGTGGGCTGAGCTAGCTGTGATTTGAGCATCTGTAATTGTGCCGGATTCCATGCCCAACGGCACATTGCACGTAGCTGTAAATAAGAAATGAAAAAAAATATATGTATTAAAAATCGTTTGCATCAGGCACTAGAAAAAAAATAAAATAAATAAAAATATATATGGAAAATGTTAATTAATGATGGATGCGCTTTGCATCTCACTTAGAGGGCACAGCGCACATAAAAGACGAGCCAAAGTAAATTTAGATTACGGGAGTGGGGAGCCCAGCTCCCATCTCGGCCAATTTCAGTGCAACGCCCATCAAATCTATCAAAATAAGTGAAGCGTCAATTAGACATTTTTTTTGACATTTGAACGGTCCGCAACAGGGTGGAGACACGCCCAGTTTTGGGTCGGACTAGTCTCGAGTAGTGTAGGTAGGCCTATCACTAGCCCATGGATCTGAGCAGACACGGCGACTATCTGCTTTTAAATAAGGCAAACACTTAATCATTGCCAAAGTCAAGCCAAGCCGGGCAGAACGTCAACTACTTTACTTAATTTATTGCCTACCGATTGCAATTCACAAGCTCTGGGCAGCCTTTGATATGAATTGAAGTTGAGGCTGGAGCCCCCGCCGCCAGCAGCTGTCGTTCCTCCGACCGTCCGTCTGTCCATCCATCCGTCTGACTGTCTGACTGCCTGCTGACATTTTCGCCAGAATCAACACTGATTTGACATGACTTTTGTTGCGCAGGCACAGCATGGACCAGCTTCCAGTTCCCAGCTTAATGCTGCAGTGCCTCCTGCCCAAGGTGCGTGCATTCGTTTAGAAGTTTATAAATAAACCCCCCCACACACACACACACACATGCGCACACACACATTACTGAACCTGGACGAAGCACTCTTTGCATTCGCACTTGATTGGATTTGATAGCTGGCAATGCTAATGGGAACTGAAGCTGTTCTGGAAAGTCTGGGCCAGGCCAGGCCAGACCAGGGCAGGCCGGGTCAGAAGCCGTTGCCTTCGACTGCATATTGCAAGTGCATTCATTTGGAAAATTGTTGCATGTTTTGCTAACTCAACTCACTCGATGTGTCTGGCACAACAACAGCAACTGAGGCACTTCCTCTGCTTATTTGCTTGTATGTTTTTGTGGACCGAACCGGAGGGGGGCGGGGGCAGTTTAGGCGGGGGTGTAAAGTGCAAATATTGAAGGCATTCAAGGCAGCATCCAGCAAAGCCAAGACAAGCCAAGTAAGTTGGCAGTTTTGTATCGACTTCGACCTCGACATCGACTTCTCTAGTGCCATCGAGATGAACATGTTTATAAATTCGTATTTATGTATTTGGCTTGCTTGATTAACTATAAATATTATGGCTCCGATTTGATTTATAGAAGACAAAGGCTGGCAGACTAACCTAGGCCAGGGGTGTAGGGGAGTCAGCTAGTTAGAGAGTTAGAGGCTTGCTGTGTTTATGCAAGATGACAGCTGAAAGTTTGCAGGAAAGTTGTAGCCAAGTCGAAGAAAATTTATAAATAAAAGAAGAAGCTGCAAACGAGTGAACTGGGAAACTTATTACAAAGTTCGTAAGGGAAAACTATCAAATAAAATAAACTAAATTTTCTCAATATATATATTATTTCCTTTTTTTTCTCCTTCAAATCCCACAACAATTTTCCACTTTGTCAACTGAAGAGAACAAAATGAATTTTTATGGAAATGTGCAGGTAGGCAGATCAATTTAATCAAGACCATAAATTGTGCCATATAAAATTCAAATATTTTAAAAATGTGCTTTAGTTTTAATTTATTTAATTTGGAAACACATAAATATTCAATAAATAAATAAACTTTTTATAATGATTATTAATATTTTATTGTTCCATCTATTTTTCTCCGCTATTTTTAGATTTTTGTAACACGTTTATCCCATATTTTATGCGACTACATTTTCTACAAGGAAAAAAATCGATAGTTCCACAAACAAGAACAAATTCCCACAAATGTTTTATTTGTACTTTGTGCTACTCATACATGTGCTTATGCTCGGGTATATTTATACTATTGTAATGCTCCCCATTTGCGTCTCATACTTTTCCTTTGAAAGTCTTCCCATGCCGCCTAGCTTTTGTTCAGTCCATCAGGCAGCCTTCACAATGTCCCCAATGGCCTGTCCTCATATCAACATAGAAATTTATGAGCCGCTGACATGCCAGGGCCATTTAAAGTGGCCATAATCCTAAGTCAGTTCCGAAACCGACTCTAGCCACCGCGGCTACTTCTGTATGGCTTCATTAAAGCCACGTTCGCTGCAACTTCTGTGTGTATGGAAAATTTCTGCACAAAAGTTTAGAGGCTGCATAAAAATGTCCATACGCCGATTAATGAGCGGGGCCCAGAGACTGAGAGAGAGAGAGAGAGCCACCCATGTCCAAGCTGGAGACGAAGTTGGGCTGAGCCTTGTCAGATCTCATGTGCAGCAGCGGCGGACGCCCCATGGCGACTGGCCAGAAGCCGCCAACTGTGCCGCCTGTCGCTGCTGCAGAGAATGATGAGCCACATAAAAATGTGCTTTCAATGTCAATTAAAATATATATTTTTCCTGAAGCGAAAGCTTCGGTTCCCCATTGCCCGCCAACGTGCCACTTGAATACAATTCAAATAAGCATTTAGCAATTTTTTTCACTTGATTTCTTTGGATATATTTCGACTTTAATGATGTCCCGGCAAATTGATGAATGTGCGCACCTTTTGACTTGCCTGCCCCAAGAGTTCATTTATTTGATTTATCAGATAAACGAGGAACTAGTCGAGTACCACAACTATTGAAAATAATAAGACTCGTCTTCTACTCACCAATATCGAAAGCCGCAATTGCTGGCGTTTTGAGCATTAAACAGCCGCTGGCAATTATCAATGCCAAGAGGCTAAGGTTCCAGTTGCCGTTCCAGTTTCTTGTCGGTCGGGCCAAATGCCGAACTCGACTGTGGGTTGATGAGCGGGGGTGGCTAGAGCGTGGGGAGCTGGAAAGGCACTGGCGGGAGAACATTTTGTAGCTAGAGTCTGTTGTTGTTATTTTATTCGCTTTGTCCGCTGTTAAGCTGTGCATCATTTTTGCTTAGAGACTTCTAACTGATTGAATTTGATTGGCCTGACAGTGAGATCTGTAAGAGAAGGAAATAAAAACTATCAATAAGTAATTCAATATATAAACATGTGCTTAAAATAAATAATAATAAATGCACTTAAAAAAACATTTTATCCTCTATTTCCCCTTTTTACAATTTCATAGAAAATATGTAACGTCGCCTTTCTATGCAACTCTCATGACAAAACGCTTTAAAAGTGGAACTTATTAAACTTATAATTTAATAAAGATACAAGTGTTATTACATTTAGCTTCTTTAACTGCATTTGTGACTTATTTAGCGCTTCTCGTGAGCGGAACACGTAGCTCATCCGCAATGGCAATCTCATTTGAGATCTGCGCCTTTCTATGCGCTTCTCAGCACACACATTTACAACACTTTCGCATGCGCTGCCATTCGCTTCTAATTAGTTTTGCTTTGGGTAGTCGCCGGCGCCTCGCCCACATCGTAACTCATTAAAATTAAAAGACATCAAAAGAAATTTGCAAACTAAACACAAACAGCGGCAGCAGCTGGCGGACTCCGCCTAGGATGTCCTTTTTGCAGGTCCTAGCCTGTCCCAGTCACATCTGCTCATCTGCTGCTGCCGCCTTTTGTGCTACCTTTTGCCCTTTTTTTTTACATTTTTCGCCGCACGCTTTGCATAAACTAAATAAATTTCTTGGCTGCCCGCCTTACAGGCATGTCATAAAGTGGGCTGACTTGGATTTTTCGTCTCTCCAGGGCTGGGGGTTGGGTGTTTTTGCTGTTGGTTGTTGGCTGTTGGATGTTGCTGGCAGTGCAGCTTCTGCTTTAAATTGCTGCGCCAGCTGACGGGTTTTGGGTCGATGAGGCTGCTTCTGACTCAACTGTAAGCCAGCGTTAAATTAAAGCGGAAACTGGCTAGTGCCGGCCAGTTGGCCGGGTGAAGGGTGGGCGGAAGGAGGCTAGGCAGTCAACATGTTTGCTTTGGCCGCTTTCTATGGCTCACATATCTGGCCGACTGCTCCGGCTCTGCTCAAGCAAAATTGTTGCAAAATAATGTTAAATGAAAAGCACAAAGTCATTCAGCCACACAGAGAGACAGAGAGTGAGAGAGAGAGGGAGAGAGAGAGAGAGATAGAGTGAGAGACCACCTCATCCGCATTGTGCTCACGACGTGTCGCCCCACGCCAGGCCCCTCGGCTCGAACTCGACGCCAGTCCGCATCCTCCGCGTCATCGTCACGCACATTCACTTTGCATTCATTCAACTCGAAGGCAACGTCGAACTCGAACTCGAAGTGGAAAACCGAACACCGAAGACAGCCTGCAACACATTTAGCGTTGGCAGTTGTTGTTGTTGTTGTTGCTGTTATTGTTGTTTCTACTTGATTCTGTTTTGGCTTTTTGGCATCAATTGAGCTTCAGATTCATTCACAGTTAATGCCAGGTGCTGCGATAACCAAACGTGCTTTCCAATTCCAAAGGCAGCCGCAGATTGAAGAGAACCTTTCAGACAGCTCGACTGATTTTAAGAGGTTACTTCGATCTAAGCATTAACTGTTGACATACTAAAGTAACTACCATTTTCACTCACCGACATGATTGGAGGAGCTTTGAGCTGCTACCGAGAAAGGTTCTAAGACCTACCTGAAGCCAGTCTTGAAAAACAAATTTAATGGTATTCGGAGTGTAATGAAGAAAAGTTTCTTATTCCTTTAAGGAATAAGGAACTTTTAAAAAATATGTCTACAAAATACAACTATTAAAACATATTTAGAGAACTTTCCTTAAAATTTGTTTTGATAATTCTTTCAAATTTATAAAACTTAATATTTTTCAAAAGTTTTTCTTTCTTTCTGAGAAAATACAAAATTTTAATAAGGTTTAGTCTCAATCATCATTTAATCTGAAAAATTATTTCTTTATTTAAATAAAGCTACTATTAAATTACAAACTTATTATAATTTATATATTTATAATTATGTTTTAAGGCTCTTAGCTTCTTTTTTTAAGAACAAAATAACAATGCTTTTTATGAGAAAGTAAACAGAAATTTCACACAATGATTTTAGTGTATTATACTTAAAGCCTCAAAGAAGGGTTTTTGCGAATTTGTTCACATTCAGGAGGATTTAATACCTTAAATGTGTGGCCCAGACCAGGTATTAAATTTCTTAGCTCTAGGTACTTTTAGCATTGAGTTTTCTGCAACATTACCGAACTTTGCATCCACAACCTGCCACATTCCGCCTCGCATTGCGCCAAAGCTAACGAGACTCGCTCAGTTTACGAGTAGCCGATGGCCACCTAGTGCTCCACTGATGTTTATTTAACAAATGTGCCCGTCCTGCTGCAACCTGAGCAACGTTATCGACCGTCTGATGACTCCTCCGCAAAACTCAACAACAACAATGTGCAGCATAGCCATGCAACATGCATGCAAAAAATGGGCAACGTCATGTGGCAATTTGTCACGCAGACGCAGCTGCTGTAGCAGCAGCAACCCCATATGTGTGTGTATATTTGAGTGTGTGTGTGCTTTTCCCTTGACTCTTGTCAATAACTCAGCGCTTAATTGCTCATCTTTCAACGTCGCAGGGCGCAGGTACTTCGACTCCGCCCAACGGCCGTCTTTGACGCTCGACGCAGGCCAACAACAAATTAGAAAATTCTCAACTGCAGCAGCACAAAAAAAAATGCCTGACAAATGCCGCCTGTCATAGTTTTAACGGACTCTGCTTCATATGCACAGCAGCAGTCGCAACCAGCGGCGATCTGAAGATCTCCCGATCCACAGATCCGGCGAGCCAGATCCCGCTGCTGTCTGCCGCACAATGTAGGTTAAATTAATAGTGACACTCGCGTGGCAATGCCTTCTGGTCAGTCGCAGTTGCACCTGGCGGCGCTTTGAGCGCACTCGACTTTAGCTTGCCACGTTTTGTGGCAAGTTTGCAGC
Organism: Drosophila micromelanica; assembly: GCA_004143825.1. Classification (NCBI taxonomy): domain Eukaryota; kingdom Metazoa; phylum Arthropoda; class Insecta; order Diptera; family Drosophilidae; genus Drosophila; species Drosophila micromelanica. Next base: position 48,182 of record SCDY01000103.1, on the reverse strand, counting down.
GGCGTTTGTTTGTTGTTTTTGTTTTCTGCTATTTTTTTTTTTTTTTTTGTTTGTTGTTTTCCTGCATTTTTCGTTGTGGCGCGCGAATATTTCATAAATTGAAATGTACAGTTAGTTAATTACACGCTCAATTGGCTCTAAAAGTGGCATTAGCCAGCCGGCCAGGCAGAGCAGGATCGGGCCAGCGGGCTGGCCAGAACCAGCCTAACAATTTCAGCTCTCCGACTGCATTTTTAATGGTTGTCATAAAAGATTTATCGCCCAACTTTAGCTGTTAGAGGCGTTAGCAGCATATATATATATATATATACAGACACACACACGCATATATATCGTATATAGCCAGGTAATCAATGCCATTCACAGTTGGTCTTTCGATGAGATTGTGATATAATAGCTTGCGAAACCAGCTTGTGGAGCGCGGAGTGTGGGAAAAGGTCATAATCGCAAAAAAAAAACTAAATTACTTTTGCATTAGATCAAAAGTGAAGCATTCAAACGTAAAAAGCTAAAAACAAACTACTTTGTATAGATCACAAAACAGATATGTTTCAAAAAATATAACAAGAAATATAACAAATTATAAATGTTTTGAAAATTGAAAACTATATTTTAAATACTATATGTATTGTTAAGTATTTAAGTATTGATTCAAGTATTTATAAAAAAAAGAGTTTTTATTCTTTTTTTAAAGCTCAGAATTGTTCTAAAATAAATATATTTTTAAACGTTTCTGTCACATTTTCTAATCGAATACTCTGTTAAGTTGAAAATCCGCTTGTTAACATTAAGTTGCCCTTTGGAAATACGAATATTTGATTATATATTTTAACCCCTTGTTGGCTTTTATAGTTGGCTGCTTCACGCGCTTTTCATTGACAGTTTCCTAGAAAAGTTAATTACCTTCACCCGTTCTCTATCAACATAAACAATCTCAAATTTCAGTTGTCTAACGCCCTTAGTTATTTCTGAATTTAGCTAACTGAACCCAGGTCATCAATCAAAAGCATTTTCATTTTAAATGTCAACAGGGGTACACACACACACACACACACACACACACACACCTCGATGTAGTCTTTAAAAATACTAAACAAATTGCTGACCCGCGTGCTGAAAATTTAAACATCAAACTGTGTTTTTGGCTGACTTCCTGATTAACTCGAAACTAGAAGAAGAAGAACAACTGAAAAAATGCCCGCAACAAAAATACCAACAAACCAAATTGATTAATTGATGAAGCGCAGCGCAGTTTTCATAGAAAACAAACACAAAACATCTCTAAAGTAGAACACATCAATGAAGCTGAAATGAGAGACAGAGAGAGAGACATATGTATATATATGTAGATTTATATCTATACATATACATGTATGTTTGTAGTAGGCCACATGGCTCCACACAATTTGCATAAATCGAAACACAAAACGCGAGTTTGACTCTCGACTGCAAATCGGGAGCAGAAAGATATTTATCTTGCGAGCGCGTCGAGTGTTTGAATGACTGAATGAATGAGTGTCAAATTAAATTGATCAATTAAGCAATTGACGTGACGTTCTTCGTTCAAGCTTCAGGCTAAAAGCCCCCAGTAAAAAATGCAGCAAATGCACAACTCAATAGCTTTGGGTTGGGTGGTTGGGTGTTTAAGGGAGCTGGAAGTAGGTGGAGCAAAAGTTGTTGTTGCTGTGCGAGTTAATGCGACTTTTACATGGTGCACAACAAGTGACGCAAATTGTGGAAAGTGTTGAAAGCGGGTTGTGTGGGTGCGTGAGAGGGATTTGGGGGGGAGGAGTAACTATGGAGTAGACCTGCTCGTGACAATTTCTGTCAATTCAGCGGCGCTAATCAAGCGAACGACTGCGATGCATTTAAATAGGGAGCTGGAGCTGGAGCTGGAGCTGGAGTCGGAGCTGAAACTAGACAAATTGGCTGCGATTGCAGCTCGTGGTTGCTGTTGCTGCTGGCGGCTTAAAGCCAAACATGCGGGCGCTCTTCGCCAGACAGACAGCAGCGTCATATAATCCATCAAGCAGGCAGACAGTTGCAGCTAAAACAACAACAACAACAACAACAACAAGGCAAGTCCAGCAACGGAGACGACTCGAATTTCCCCAGCTGTAATCAAATCAAATGACAACGCAGACAGCTAGGAAACTGCTGCAACAACTTTGCTAAAGCCCAAACGGAAAGGCAACTGGAGAGAAGGAGACGGAGAAAGAGAGAGAGGGACAACTCTCGCAGGAATACGACTCGCAGGCAGCCCAGCAACTGTGACTTTGTGCGCAATTCCTGTGACGATTGTCACATTTGATGGCCAACACTTTTGATGATTTGATAATGGGGAGTGGGAGGCACAACTAATGAAAGAGTGTGTGTAAAAAGAAGCAAGGCTTAAAGTCTGCTTGTCTGGCTGCAGCTGAAGAGAAAAAACCAAGAGAGCTTAAGTCGCAATTGCAAATAAAAATGTATTTTTTTAAGCATGTCATACACGTGTCTGTATATACCATAAATCAAGTTTTAAACTGCAAAAACTTAACTATTTTGCAAGACTATGAAAAGGTAGTTTAAAAAAATTATTTTGAAGTATTCTTAATTTTTAATAATCTATAAGCTTTTGAAGTCCTAGACTCTTAACCCTAAAATCCTTAAAACCTTTAAGGTTTAAAATCTCTAGTTTTTTTTGGCAACATGTTAACCGCCTGTTACATACAGTTGCACAACTACAATATACCCTTTTCTTAAACATTTACAATTCGTACAGGGTAAACAGAAAAATTTGCATAGCTGCCACACGAGCGACAGTTGACAACTTTTTCTATGCATTCATATATGTATATAAATATAAAAATATATATGTATGTATATATATATTTGCCAGTTACTGTCGTGGCTAGAAGTAGCTGGCAGGCCCGCTCCTCGACGCTGCACACTCTGAAGTAAAATGTATTCTTCTATTATTGTGACAGGCTGGCAGAGAGACTGTCGACTGTCTGTTGACTCTTCAATGTCGACTGTCGACTGTCTCTCGTCTGTCTGGCACTTGAAAGGCAAGCAGGAAGCTTGCCGGGCTTAAAGGCACTTAAAGCAAAGCACATATTGATTTTCGACATGTCCCAAGTTCATTAAAGTCACATCAAAAACACCCAAAAAACAAAAACGAGCCCACAAACAAATATCCTCTGCCCACATTCCAACCGCAAATAGACACGAAATGCGACAGCGAAAAGAAAAAAAAAAAAAAAAAAAAAAAAAAAAAAAAAAAAAAAAAAAAAAAAAAAAAAAAAAAAAAAAAAAAAAAAAAAAAAAAAAAAAAAGCGACGCCATTTTGTCTGTGCCCGGCCATTAAATATGCAAAAAGCAACATGCGAAAAAGTGGAGAAAAAAGTGTTGCATACTTTTAGTTGCTGCGTCAAACCGCAAAAAGGCAGCAGCGCAAAAAAAAGGCAAAACCAAAACGAAGCGAGGCAAAGCGACGCTCGCAACAGGAAGCCGGAAAAATAAATAAAAAGGCGAGACGAGACGAGACAACACCGCAGTCGTCGTCCCCCCGTCCTGCCTCCTATTCTCCGTCCCCAATCCGCGTTGCCTTCGCGAGCCATTCATTAGCATAGACATAGAGAGCAATATTGAATTTCTATGCCTGTATGGGTGCTCGGGGGTCGTACTTCTTTCGAAATATGTGTATGTGTGCGCTGGGTCACAAGGTTGCGTAGAAATGTTTCACGCTTTGGCAAGCTTCGAAAATCACGGCGGCACAGGGCGTAAGAAGGCGGTTAAAAAACATAAAAAAAAAGGAGAACAGGAACTGAAGCAGCGCCTGGGGATCAAATTAGTCGAGTTTTTTACAAAGAATGCGGCAAATTCTAGACTTCTCTAAATATGTATATATGCATGCTAAGTGTTTGAAGTGAGGGCGAGCAAGCGAACAAGTCAAATTGCAAGCAATACAAGTGCAAAAACTCTGAAGTAGCTGTCTGTCTGTCGTCACATGTCATCAGGACAAACAGGAAGTGGCAGACGGAAAGCGCTAGGATATTGACAACAGCTATGAAAAGGAGATGTGAAACATGGAGCGGACAAAAGAGGGTTAAATTGCGAGCAAAGCTAAAAGAGTTGAAAATATAAAAAATAGAAATAAAGAAGTTTTTATAAAATATATATAAATGTATTTATATAATTTATTTAATTTATTTTAATAAAATTAGTTTAACATATGAAAAAAATAAACGTTAAAAAAGTTAATCAAAATATTTAAGATTTTTATAAATCAAAATATATTTGTTTACAAGCACAAATAAATATAAAATGTTATATATATTTACTGACTTGACAAATCGAATATATTATATACACCGCATTACAGTTGCCAATAACGATGGTGAAATAAGTTAAGTGAAAGAAATGTTTTTGCAGGTACCATAAACGCAAAAAAATTAAATAAATGCTGGCAAAGCTAACGTAAGTTGTATAATTTAAAAGGCAGATGAAAAGTTGATGATAAATTCAAATGAGCATGGCATGGGTAAAAGGGACCTCAAGCAAAGGAGTTAAAAAACTGAGCGGGCTCCTCACTCATCAAATTTTTTGATGGAGGGTAACTCGCTGTGGGGCCTGGGTGCTTCGGGCTTAAGGGATACCTCACATGTCGCCCTCAACTGCTTGTTAAGCCGTCGCTGATAAGCACGCCGGGGCATTCACTTAACTGTCAATGGAGTAGGCGGTTCAACTGGCACATCCCAAACCCAATCCCTTCCCCCTGCCCCTTTCCCTGGCCCAACAGATCCTGTGGCCCGCTTTGTCTGCGGTTTGTCAGCAGTTTCGTCGTGTGGGGCCCTGCGTTGGAATTTTATGAATTATATGCGAAGCCGCTGAAAAAATATGTAAAAATATTTTGAAACAGCAAAAAAAAAAACACACACACACATTTTCGAGAATGACGACGGCAACGGCAACGACAACATTGAGGACGACATTGACAATGAGGCGGTAGTAAGTGGCTGCCAGGCGGGCTCAGCAACAGCAAAGCGCTGATTGACAGGAAGGCACACACACAAAAAAAATAAGCAGACAGGCGGACGAATGACGACGACAAAATGCCCGCACAGAGCCAGTTCCCGAGCCAGTGGCAAAAGCACAGGGCACACGGACATGCCCAGAGACAATCGTTAGGCCGAGCAACGGAGCGTGGCCAGGACATGTGGGTTCAGACCTGCGACTCAGCCCTCCCCCTCCCCCCCCGCTCCGGACTCAAGCTCTATCGATTTTGCGGAGTTGCAGCTGCAGCTGCGTCGCAGCGGGCTCATCAATGGGCTCCTCAAACCGTTAACACTCATTGTTTTCCCTCACTCGTAGGCACCGTTAACCGTTAGCCAGACAAATTAGCAACGCTTGATTAATTTTTATGACGCGCGCTGTAACTGAAAAACACAACAACGGGGAAGGAAAAGAACTCGCCTGGGCAGGTGAGCACAACTTTGGCCCGCAACACATATGCAGATACAAAAGTATCTAATGGATACACAACACACATGCACAGATGTTAGGTTTGCCAGCCCAACATTTGTGTAACGATGCACAATTAGGCAAATGGTTTATAATTATAGCCATGCCATTTGTTATTGTTTTTGATTTCATAACTGCAACTCACATTTTGTTTTATTCTATTGCACGTGCACGCCTCCCATGTGGGCGTGGCCATGCAGCGGCTTGGGCCATTTGATTATAGAAATCATGTACTAGACAATTGTGACACAGTTGCCCCTAACGAACAGCCGCATTTTAATGCCGGAAAAGCGGCTTGTTGAAAACTTTTTTGTTGTTTATTCTGTTGCCGCTATTATAGTTGTTGTTGTTGGCCGGGTTAACGTTGACTCGTTGTGGGTTTTGTGGTCATAAAATTTAACGCTTGTTTGGGCTGCTGCCGCTTGTGCCACTGCCGTTTGCAGGAAGGCTTTATTAGCCGATTGTTTTTATAAGGTAATGGGCATTAAATGACTACTTTGTTGCGGTACCGTAATGCAGCTGACAAAGAAAATCGCTAATGTCCAGCTCAAACACACACAAAAATAACTATTAAATATAGTTTTAAAAAAAGAACATTAATAAAAAATGTATATATGTCAACATTTTCTGTTTGAAGAAAAGGTTTTTATGTTTTCGAAACATTCAGGAAAATCATTCCACATTTTGCCTATTATCTAAAAAAGCTAAGAGGTTCGAGGGCGAGAGAGATAAACAAGAATAATAATGCTTATAGGCGATAAAGAAGATTGTCGATGTAGTCAATTACAAAAGAAATTCAAACTCTAAAACATTTTTATGTACATGTACAAGTTTTCCGAGAACAACAAATAAATATTGATTTCTTAAAGGTTCGCCTTCTTGAGACGAACAAAAAGATTTTAAACATTTTAAATATCAAAGAATTTTACTTTTATGTAACACTTATTTATGCAGAAATATGTGAAATAATTATGAAATCTAAGTAATTAAATAAGACCTTTCAAATTAAACATTTTTTCAATAAATAAAAATATAAAAATGGTTTATAAAGAATTTATTTCTAGCATTTCCATGCATTTTCTTAAAAATATGAATATTTATATTTTAGTGTTATGGATTATAATAATATATTATTATTTTAAAATTAATTTTAAATTTCAATATTATATTGAATCTTTCAAACCGAAAAACTAAATGCCTAGGATACTTTTAGTATAATTTTCCCCGCTGTTTTTTTATTTATTTTTATTTTTAAATAATAAAATTCTTTATGCAGATTCGATGAAATAAAATAAAACGCATTTACTAAAAACCCTTTTACTTTCAAAAACCTTTTGAACTTGCGCTCTTTTTCCGCCAGATTGCATTGAGCAGGAGCGTGCATTAAACCCTCTTCGCTGTCGCTGTTGATTTCAAAAGTGGTTTCTACAACAGTTGGCACTTAACCCTCTGCCCAGCGCCAGAGTTGCTCTAATTACGGACAAAACACGTTGCTCATTTCGGGGCAACCCTTGTGGAAAACCTTCACACGGCCGGCAATGACAAGTTCCACTCAGAAACATTTTTGACACCTGGCGTGTGGCCCATCATGATATACACTTGGGACCGGCCGGGCGCTACATTTGCATAGCTGAATAGTCCCAGAGGGGCGTGAAATGCGCCAAGTATCTATCTGCCGCTCAGTCCGAGCGGGTCTCAGTTTCTGTATCTAACTCTAGTTTGGGCTGTTTGTTGACTGAATGAAACGAGTTTACAGTCTGGTATCTAACAAATGTGTTGACTGTGAAAAATTACATTGCATGTATGACAAAACTTTTTCAAAAAAATTAAAAAAAAAAGCAGATACCAACTGTGCCAGGGTGTGTGCATTGATTAATGAGCCGAACTCTGCATAATATTGTGGAGCAATGTTTGCCAACTTAGAACTTAATTACCAAACCAAATATTCTGATGATAGACGCATCCCGCATTTTGATGGACTTGTGGGCTGGGCACCGCGGCTGACCCTGAGCCCAATTGCACTAATGACATTTTATTGTTTTGTGATGCGTAAAATGTTTTCCTTTCTTTTTTTTTTTTTTTGAGTTGTTGACATCGCCAGGGCTAATTTTCTGAGCAGCGACTTGCTTGAATGCCTCTCACAAATCGACGGAGCCTTCTGATTTCTGATTGCACACAAAGACTGTCGGCCCCACAATGCACAACCGCATTTAGCGAGCGGGCCAAACAAAGGCACAGCCAGCCAATTCAAGGCATTGGCCAGCGAATGCGGGAAGTCGTCAGCGAGCGAGCGAGCGACTCTAAAAGTTGATGAACGGCGATTCATTTCCGCTCTGTGTCTCATCACATCTAAATACAAATTTAATATGCCTCGAATAAACACACACACACGCACACATACACAACGTGTGTGTTCCCTGCTCTCCTGTCTGAAGTCTTTTTCTCGGGGCCTGGTCGCAAATTTGCGCAGTGAACTGTAACCGAAAGTTAATTAGCTCAACGAAATCGTCGCAGTTGCATTCCCATTGGCATCTAGCGAAGGCCCCGTGACGAATCCAGTGTCTTTTCAAAAGACGAAGCATGTTAAGCAGTGTAAGTGTATCGGAAACATTGACGAACCATGTTATAGGGGTCGACTGCCTGACAAGATTGCCATTCAAGTCTCAAAAGGAAATCTCCATCTTTATGTTTGTGTGTGAAAAAAGGGTTGGGTTTGTAGATTAGAGATATAAGCTAAGAAAACCAGCATTAAGAGTGAAATGTAGATTACTTAAAGCTGTTATAAAACTAGCTTTTTAAATGATTAATCAATGAGATTAACTGACAATCATAAACTAAAACTGAAGATTATTGTGAAAGCAGCACAAAACATCATATAAAATATGTTTCTAAAAAATTAGGTAAATATGGATTTAAATATTTATAGATTTGATTTGATCGATGTGTAAAATTTGTAAGCTCATTTCACTGTGTGAACGAATAAAAAAAAATAATTGGTAGATATATTTTATAGGGCATAAAGATAAGATAGATTTTAAATGCAGAATCATATATCGAGATATTACTCCGATTATAATATTAACAACCTCTGCAGACTTTTAAGTAATTTCTTCCAAATTACTTGCTACACATTCATTCCATTTTCTAAGCTCTGCTGACAGTCTGAAATATTTGGGATACTTGAGCAGCTTTTTACTAATTAAGCGCCAACAACAGCAAAAGAACTGTGGAAAACTTCAAGTAGCTGGCTTGAAGCTGCCACAAAAACATGTTTAAAAGGAAAACAAAAGAATAAAAGAAGAAAATGTGCCAGCATATATAAAAAGAGCAGGGGTAACAACAACAACAAAAGCAGAGCTGGCGCCAAGTCATTACCTGAAACAATTCTCAACTACATGCCAAGATACACACACACAAGCACACACACACATTGATACGGTCTCTACTTTCATGAGCCGCAACACTTGAAAATTTTTCACAAGTACACGACGAAGTTAGCATCGACGTCGACGTCGACCGCAAAAAGCAGCAGCCGAAATAAATTTTCTTTGCTGCATTTTTTCCAAGTTAACACACAGCGAAGAAAATAAAGCTGCATAAAAACCTGGCAAACAATAAAAACAAGAATAAAACTAAAAACATAAGAGCAACAGCAACAACCAGAGAAAAAAAACTAAGCCAAGGGGAGGCAGGGGCGTGGCAGCTATTTGGCTGCCCCTCTGAAAATGTTTTGCTTCTGTTTCTTTTGGTTGGCCATGCACGACTGCCGACGCCGTAGGGGCAAATGTGTGTATGTAGGGGGTGACTGCTGCACAAATTGTAGAAATTGTGGCACCTGTGCGATGTGCGATGTATCTTTCAAGCCGTGTATCTGCGGTCGCGCATCTGTATCTTTGTATCTCCGCCGACGAGCCAAACAAATAAACTGTCGGCCAAGTTATGACAGTCGACCGCAGGAAACATTATTCTTAGTTAGATGCTAATTAATTAAAGAAGCAGACGCCGACAGACACCCACACACACACACACACACACACACAGCCCAGGGGCCATTCGGTGGCAAATATGTGGGCAGATACGACAGCCGAAGATGTTGTCGAAGCAACGCTGCATGACATTCTCTCAGTGTATGATGAGCATAAATCTTCGACGTGTGTGTTGTTGTTGTTGTGGTTGTGGGAGGATACGAAGCAGGAAACGTCGGATTGACCGCAAGTGAAAAGAAGAAGAAAAAACCGTTAAGTGCGACACGTAATGTGGGAGGCTGAAATTAACAGGAGCTAAGAATAGCACTGGACATTAATTACAACTGAAAAACTCAAAATAACACAAAGTTCCAGGCATATAATTTTCCAAAACCTAAAGCAGGCCAGAAGAAATCCAAATTAAATTTAAACTACAACTTTAATATGCTCACTTTTTTTAAAATACAAGTAAACAATTTATAATAAAATAAGGTACTATGCCAAAACTTTGCAATCCTAACTAAAATATAAATATTGTGTATATATAAAATAATTAATACAAAAATCTTAATCTCAATTATTGTTATGTAGTTATAGACATATTTCTTTATATTATTATATTTGCACACAAATTAAGTCAATACAAATTCTTTAAACATCTTCCAAAGTATTATAAAGTGAGTTTCTTGTTCTTCTTTTTGTAAACAGTTTCGCAAATATTTTGTAGCGTAGCAAATCTTTAATTTATAAAGTAAAGCAATTCAGGAATCTGTGAATGTCCAGCAAGCAATAACAACATAACATACAGATAACGCCAACTTTTATCATAATGCTAATAAACTGAATCAACCACAAGAACGAAAGAAAAAAAAAAACACAACAACAAAACGAAGATGAGGAAAACTTTTCAAGATTATTATGATGATTGCGCCCGAATGGCGCCCGAGGCGGCAGCCACATCTTTCGAATCGTTGCGTTGCGTTGCTGCCAACTTGTTTACATAAATTTTAATTGCTGTAATTATGATTTTTACACGAAATTAATTATGCATGCGCAGTGGCTGCAGCCTATGGAAATGGCAATGGATAACGTTTCACATTCAGCTTAAGATTTATATCGCGACTTGAAGATTGAGATTGAGACACGCAAACGTTTCAATAAAAATCATCAAAGATATTTACGATCTTTGAAATTTTAATTTCCAAACATTATATGAGTTAATTACAAAAAAATTATGAAATTGCAGTTGAAAACTATCTGCGATGTGTGAAGCTGCCAAAGATGCCAGCTCATAGATACGAGAAACCTACAGATATAAATCGTGTAAACTGTGTTGGCCGCGCAAGCAGGCAGGCGTATCCAAACTGTTTGGGAAAAGATCTTTCTCTGGCTGATAAAACCAAGAAAGATACACAGCGCACACGAATAGAAATTCATTTCTAGTTTTTCTTTTTAATATTTTTTTTATGGCCTGCTTGGCTGTCGCTGCTGTTTTGTATCCATAAGATACAGCAGGTTATTTTGATTAGCCTGGCATGTTGACAGTTTGACTTTTCTTAATTTGTGCTTAATTAATGTTTAGTGTGCGCACTAAATTCCACATGCCACTTTATGTGGCAGCCAAAGGGTAGATAACAGCGAAAAATTTAGAAGTAATGATGTAAAAGAAAATGTTAAGATATTAATTTTCTTTTAAAAGCTGCAAATTCTTTGCCAGTATTTCGTACAAACAGCTTTCAGCAAATACTTGTAAATAGCTTTTGTGAAACTTACACCATAAGTAAAAAACACATTTGTAGACGCTTCTGTTTTTAATTCATTTAACAAAAGTGGTTTCGATTTATCTTGACTAATTGGCAAGAAAACCTAATTAAATACTCAACAAGTTTACGCATTTGTTTTTTATTCACTCGTCGATTGTTTAAACAATGATTTGTTTATTTATTTATTCGATTGATTCACTTTGTTTTTTTGGCCCACAAAAGTTTGTCATAAAGTCAACAGAAAACGAGACTTGAAATGTTTTTTTTTTTTCAGATTGATTTACAGCAATGTTCTGAGCCACAGATTAGTTGTATTGAATTTTGTAAGAGCCATAAATAACAATTTATTCAATTTATTGTTGTCAAAATGTGAATGAAATGAAAATAAAGAATTGAAATAAATCACTTTTTCTTGTGTTTCAATATTTATATTAAATTTGTTCACAAACTTTACAGTTTAATTTTTGTTTTTATATTTTATTTAATATGAATGGCAAAGAGTTATTTAATTGAATTTATTTAATGAATAATGAAATGTTGTTTCAATATTTATATTAAATTTGTTCACTAAATTTTAAATATTCAAGCAACAAATTTAAAACAAAATTGTTTTTTAATTTATTTATTAAATATTTCTTAACTGCTGACAAACTTGCTTTTTACAGCCAGAAAGTAAAGAAACACCAAAAGTAAATCTCCATAAATTTGTGAAAAAATGTTGAAAAATTTAAAAAGTAAATTTTAGTGAATTAAAATTGTATCGAAAAATTTGATAACATTAAATTAAATAATTTAAATGTTTATAAAAAAAAATTAAACACGATGTATCATTTAATGCTGCAACATTAATTTACAGCGATTTTAATAAAAACCACAAAATCTTTTTGAGTTTATTAAATGTTGTTAAAATGTTATTGAATAACATTTTATCTACAACTTTTTAGCTACGATTTTTTTAAGAAATCCATTTTTAGTAATTTTGACCTTTTAATTGATTTAATTTTTTGTTTGCACTTACCTAATTTGAAAATATTTGTTGCATCAAATGTTTTCAGTTATTTGAAATAGATTGTATCCTTTGCTCGTATGCATAAGTGTAGCATTGTATATGGGGTATGTATATGTATATTTATATATAGATATTATATTATTGATATAGTTAAAAAGCGTTACACAAATGCATTGAAGCGTATTTCTACTTTTTTGCACAAATACATAGAAAAACACACACACATTAAATTCTTAACACAATTTCTGAAATGCAAAATAAATGCAGTTGAAGCTGTTGCAATAATATATCTTTTATTTTTCACTGTTTGTATCTTGTGGGTTGTTTTGATATGTTTAGCACTCGGCCGAGATACTTTTGTATTGCCGCTGCTTCAGTTACATGCCGAAAGCCTTGGGCGGACACAATTTGCGTTTATTTAGACGCCGACTGGTGCACAGGTGCCGCATTTTGTTGTGGCCCGCTTTGAGATACTTTTCACAGTACTCGGTATCTGTATCTTTCACACACTCACGCGAATTAACGTATCGTAACGGAACGCGCACCGAAACCGAAAATGATTGTATCGAAGCCGCACTGAGAGCTGACCGTTGTTGTTGCCGCCACGAGCGTTGGGATGAGACTGAAACTGGACGAGGCTGGTTCCACAGTTGCAACCACCATCGCCGTAGCGAGCGCGACCGAATTGTTGCAACAATGCCGACGTTCGATATTTAGCTGCCGCTGCCGGTGCTGCCTTTCGCTTGTTGTAACGCGCCGAACGAAGGTTGACGAGCGATTGAATTGAACGAACGTTGTAAAGTTACTCAGGAGCCGCCTACCGCGACCATGTAACCGAACAGCGCCAGTTGCCTTCTGTGGATCGCATGTGGGTGCTCTATCAAAGAGAGCAGAGCGCTGCCTTTGGGCAAAGAGCGCACTTTGTTTGTGGAATGCATTCGGCTGTGCAGTGGGTGGATGCAAAGTGTTTGGGCAGAAACGAATAAGATTTAATAACGGACTCTCTCTTTGAAATTATTGAAATACTGTTAAATACTGTTAACATTGTTTATAAAACGTGTTTGTTTTTTTTTTAATATATTTGAAATTATGATTTTTATTTGTATTATTCTAAATTACTTTATTTTAATAGAGATATAAAAATATATTTTATTAATTCAGATCTCTTATTATTATTCAGATCTTTGCAAATCTGGAGTCGTTCAAAGTCTGGCAGGTTCTTAAAAAGTTTTAATTAAAAAACTGATATTTTTTTAATTTTTTTAGATTTAGTTTGTTGTTTACTATGAAAAATAAAGTTAAAAAAAAAGCATCTTAATAACCAGTTCCAAATTATTTATTGTTGCATATTTATTATAAAATTTAAATTAAATTAAATTAAATTAAATTAAATTAAATTGTCTTATCTTTAAGTGTATTTATTAATTTTTTTAATATATGAAATTTTGTTGTTGTCAACTTATACTCGTTTAATTCTCTTTGGCTGTGTATTGCAACTATTGCTGATTTATTATGGCACTCCAAGAGATTCACCTGTCCAATGTAACTGCGGTATCAACTTAACTTCCACACTCGCACTCTTTAGCTTTCTCTTTAGTTATTTCAAACTCAAGCAAACCTGAACGCGCTCTCTTGCCAGCCAGTAGCAGAGTTTTCATTTCCATTTCGTTGCGCCGTGGACCATTTTGGCAAGCGAGTGAAACAAAACAAATAGCGCTTCTAACTGTTGATTTGTATAGCTGCTATCCATGAGATACATTCCGTTCAGATGTTATCTAAGCTAACTAAAATAAATACCTATTAAATATTAAATTTAACTATTCAGTCAAGATTTTAAATAATCAAATTAAATTGAAGTTGTCCTGTTTGGCTGTCAGCGCTTCTTGTTATTTCTTGCCTGTTATCAGCTGTGGCCAATCTCTGGCCTGATGAATTTCCAATAATTGCCCAGCGCATTAATCAAGACATTCACACGCGCAAGATACAAGCTGCAGATACAGATACAAAGTGCGTAACGCGCCGCAACTTGTCATAATGTGGCATTATAAAGCAGCTTAGTGCCGTCGAGATTTTGCCGCCAGAGAAAGAGAGAGACAGCGACAGAGGCTGAGAATAATGAGAAGAGAACAGCCTGCGATCTCGCCATGATTTATGACGGGCCGCAGTTTGTGTGCGATACAAACTCGCAGATAGACTCTTGACTAAGGATAGCGGTTGAGGGGGTTGAGGGAGGGGGGTGTTAGCCCACAGCTGAGGGGCACTTGTTGTAGATGGTATCGCGGCGCGCAGTTTGATTGATTGGTCCCATAACCGAGGCAGTCTGTTTACTGTTTACTCTGGGCTGGGTTTATGATGTGCCCCGATCCGAGTCCAACTTTCGAATGCCTTTTTGACTTGGTGACACAGTTGGACACTCCAACCGAAAGTGAGATCAACAACTAGATCAGTTGATCAGTTAGCTGAGCCGATTGACCTATTTTTTGGCCTCGTAGCACAACAAAATTATTCACAGATAAAGATTATCCGTGCAAGAAATTGAGTAGAAACAATACAAAATAAATTTTTCATTTTAATCTGATATGTACGCTGATATATTTATAGATATATTTTTATATACTTATGTATAAATTGCTTCTACTTTAATTATTTATACTTTAATTTGTAATTTTAATTCGATTTAATCCACATTTTCTTCAGTTTCAAAACTACAAACAACAAAATTTACAAATGTACTTTAAAAATAGCAAAAAAAATTAGAAAAATAAAATACGCTTAAAATAACACAAAAATGTCAAATGTTTGATATATTATTATATTATATATATATATTAAATTAGTAATTAAAACAGACTTATAAACAAGTCAATAAAAAATACGCTCTTACTACAAACGTTTTCTCAAACAGGTTTTCGAAATGCAGATAAAAAAAAAAACAATATTTTACAAGCCTAATACTAATTTCTGTAAGTAAAAAAAAAATAAATAATACTTTTACAAGTAATTAATAATATTTAAATTTAATACATAAAATATAATATTTTAGTTTTATAATATTATTTATTAAAATAATAGTCAAATTAGGAGTCACATTAAAAATAAGATATTTTCATTCATAAAGAAAACATATTTGCTTAAATATTAAATATTTATTTAGAATACATATTTTTAGAATATTTAGGATTTTACTCCGTTAGTTAATTTTCCTTAACAATCTCCAGATACATGTTAATTTTTCTGACTTTTTTAAAGCACTTCCATCAATTGAAGGTAGTCTAAACCAATTTACCTGGCTGACTATCTTCCAAAGTCTCTGTTAACGTGACTTGAACTAGGGACAAACAAATGTCGAGTGGAAATTTAAACATCTCCGTAGGGACTCGAAGAGGGAAGCGCTGAGCTAATCGCCCCGGCTCGAGTGATAAATTTATCGAATAGTGTAAATATTCATTCATGTTGATAACGCGCCAGTTGTCGTCGACGTCTGCTGTTCAGTCTGTCCGTCCGTCTGTCTGTCGGCGCATTTGTATATTTATTCTACGCGCTGATTGCATTTTTGTGTAAATTCTTGATGCCACAAATGATAATCAGGCAGGCAGGCAGGCAGCTCCTTGGACTTGTTTGTTTATCCTCTCTTGGCAAAAGGCAAACAAACCGACGACGCATGCGCAACATCTTTTGGGCTGAGCCACGCCCCCGCGCCCTCGCCTGTCATTCACATTTTGAGCGCATTTGTTTGCCCGGCAGCATTTACCATTTACCAGTTGCTAGTTGCCAGTTGGCAATTGGCCCTTGGCTTGTTTGCATAAATGATAAATTGCTAATTGATAAATTTGTTATTTGTTGCATTTCTGTTTTGTTTGTCATACTAGCTGCAGACATTTGCCATTTCCGGGACAACAGCTTGTTTGGCCACATTTCTTTATACACTTGGAAAAAAATGCATTCCTACATCAAAGTATGAAAAGAATTTCAATCACTCAAACAACAAAATATTTTACTAACCAATTTTTTCAATTCTTTGATTGGAAACTAAATTTAGACACAATTACAAATTTTGTTATTATGAAAAAAGTTCTTTAAATATTTATAAATTCACAATCACAATCTTGGTAATTTTTTTGACTGTAAAATATTAAATAAAATTCAACACTTTGATTTTTATTAATTATTTGATTATTATTTAATTTATTAACTTTTACTTTTTTGCTTTAAAATTCAAATATTTATTGATAATTATTTTTTTTTTATTTTATTTAAAATTAAAATATTTATTGATATTTAATTTTTTTAGAAATGTTTTTAATTATATCAAGACTTACCTATTTATTAGGGTTTTAAATTGATTGTCAGTTTAAATTATATTTATATAATATATAATATGTAATTTTTCATTCTTCACTATTTAGTAAGTTAGTTAGAAGCTAGTTAGTTAGTTAGTAAGTTAGTCTATATCCACTTTTTTAATGGCACCAAAATTGTTTAATGTGTTCCCATGTATTCCATCCAATTATAATTGTTCATAAGCCTCTGCTACACTTAAAGTATCTAAAGTATATTTTTGGCTCTCATTTCTCTCTCTCTTCCTCTGTGGCTTTTTTGTCTGTCTACTGACTCATAAATTTAGTTTAACGCGTGCCACTCACAAAGTTTGCGACCGCACTTCGGAAACTTGCAAGTAAGTTTCTGCTCCCGCTCTCCCTCTCTCTCTCTCCTCTCTTTACCCCTCCCCCTCCTTTATTCCGCTCTGCTGCCATCCGCTTACATCAAATCAATTGCCGGCCCAATGAAACTCCTCAATATGCGGCTCACGTACGCGTATATCAATTGTTGCTGCCAGCTCTAGGCAAATGACGGCCCAACTTGTCCGTCTGTCTGCCTGTCCGTCTGACTGACTGAGAGATTGACGGGTTGCCTGCTACGCGGCTTGGCTGTCTACATGTCCCTCTGTCTATATATAATATTTATTCTTTATGCATATCTGCTGGCTGTTTTAATGTAAATTCAACTCTAAATTTGCATTGTATCAATTTCTTTTAAAATTTAAGAAATACTATATATTTAATTTTCATTCGATCGGTCTAAAACTGACTATTAAGACTTAAATGTAAAGTTAAACTTAAATTTAAAACTCGTCCTATTTGCTTAAGAGGATCGCATTCTGCTCTAAGTAAAATTTAAGCATTACAAGTAGAGAGATGAATTTTTGTTAGTTTATATCACACAGATCACAGAGAGCGCTTACCTAAAAAGACTCTGTGGTCTCTGTGGAAGCTGTGGAAGGTGTGAGCATGAGAGATAATTACTTTGTTAACTGTTGACAGGCCACTGGCGTTGATGCTTTTGATCCCGTTGTAAGCTGTTTACATGCAGAGAGCACGCATTGTCAAAGGTGTGAGCGGGAGCGGTAATGCATTTTATATAAGCTGTGCGAGCAATGTGGTTGGGAGTTAATATTAATTGTGTACTCTAAGTTGTAAAAGTATTAGTGCGAATGCCAACTTAGCAAGGAAAGCCTCCTCAGCTTAATGAGATGATTTAGTCTGTGGCCGTCTGCCATGTTGCGCTTTGCGCGTGTTTATTTAATTGTTTTGTTAAGCAAAGTACATTTATTTATTTGGCATTAAACTCGTTGAGTTCATACATACTAATTATTAATATTTGCCAACTGTTTCCTAATCTTCGCTGAATATTACAATCGCAAAATCGCGTGCCATTTAATTTTTGATGTTGGGATTTAAAAAAAAAATAACAAAATGAAGCGATGGGGAGAGAGCTTTCTAAAGCTTCCTGAAGTAAACGGGACTGCGGCTGATTTTTCAAAGTGCATTTTATTGACATTCGCTTTTGTAAGGTATTTAGAAGTGAACTTTATCCACATAATCAGCCCAATGGCTGCTGCCTGAAAGAGCAGACAAACCATAAAAAGCTCATCAAATGAAAGCAGTGGCTGCTCATGCAGTTTTGGAACGAGGGAAAAGAGAGAGAGAGGAAAGGAAATTCTACCTGATATTCCTGATATTCGTGCCGTTTGTTTCTGCTGCTAATCCCTCAAGCGCATCAAACAGCAACTGCAAAATGTTGCCGCAAGTAAGTCAAAAATTGTGTTCATTCTGCTCTTTTGCTGTTGTTGTTGTTTTTGTTTTTCTACACTATGCAACTGGAGCTTGTTTAAGGGTCGGGTGTACAGGGGGGAGGGGGAGATTGGTTTCCAATGCGCTGCTCTGGCTTTTGGCTTCGTCCAAACTAAGCTCGTTGATGTGTTAATTGACCAAAATTTCGTACACACTCGCTGGGAGGCAGACACACCCATGAGCACAGACACAGATACAGATGAGCACACACACACACACACAGATGGAGTGTGAGTTTCAGTGTACGTGTGTGTGTGTGTGTGAGTCTGTAGCTGAAACTGATGTTTTGTAGCTCAGCTCGCTTGTCGATATTAAATCCCAGCAAAACTTAATTAGAAATTCCATTTTTGGCTTTTGGGGGCATTACACGTGACACGTTACCAATTATCGACTCGAGAACTGTTGCATGTCTGCACCACCAACTCGCCTCCCTCCTCCTCCTCCTCCTCCTCCTCCTCCTCCTCTGACCGGGCTAGTGGAGCGTTCAGCTGCAACACGCCAATTAAAAATGCCTTTTGATGATGACATGCGCACAGCACAAAACACAAAAAAAAAACCAAAAAAAAAAAAAACGAGCAGGAAAAGAGGAATCAGAGTAGCTACAACATTTACCTGGCCTTAACGGCTCGCTAACGGGTAAACTGACTAACGGGAAACGGACGAACGGAACCGCTGCACGACTGCACGTAGCTGCAGCGGAAATGCGTTTGCAAAATGGCGCCGACGTGCGTGCTAATGAACGCTCAGTTCCAGTGCAATGCGAGATGCGAGCTGCCCAACAAACAAATGGAGCAACTTCCCATTTTCCCCTTTCCCCCCGCCGCCGCCCTCTTCTGGCGGCAAGCCCTGATCCGTTCATAGGCACGCCATCAATGTTAATTCGCCAAAGCAGGCTGGCAGCAGCCTTGTTGCTGTTGCTGTTGGTTGCTGCTGCTGGTCTGTATTGAAAAATCACAGGCCTGAAATTGAACACATTTTGTCCATTTTGTGGTTTGTGCAACAGCAACATGAACAACAAAGGCAGCCATAACATTTGGGCTCTCGGATCAACTGGCGGCTTCGTTTAGTATGCAAGACAGCAAAATGTTAACGTCAATGTAAAACGCAAACGCACTGCTAAATTTGATGTGCGGGGAGGATTGGGGGGATTGGCTAAATAATCACAGTCAACTGTCAAAACTTCAGATGCATGAGCAGCATGATGAGCGAATTGTGCCGCGGTTAAGGACTCAACCACATGGAAAGGGAGCTTCAATTCAAAGCAAAGAAACTTGCTTAAACCAATAAGAGTTTAATTGAAACAATAGCCAAGAATACTTAATAAATGATTTACCAAATATAATAAATATATAAAAAAAAAAAACTATTTAAGACAAAAAAAAATATAAGCAAGAATAAAAAGAGTGAAATTCTGTTTCATTTAAATTTTCAACCAGTTCAAGTCGAAATTTATTCAAACCAGAGTCTAATTAAAGAATCCCAGAACTTTTTACAATTTCCATTCATTTTCAGTCATTTGTATTTTATAATTTGTTGTTGCTTAGAAAAATTCACATTGCTTTCTAAACAAATTAACAAATTTTAATCGATAATGTAGAAAATATCTGTTCTCAATTTTCAATCCTAAATATTTATTTATTTAAGCCTATGAAACAAATTTAAATCGATGATGCAAAAAATATTTGAATTCTAATTTTTTAATTTTGAGTAGATTTTACTACTATTTTATTTATATTTATTTTTATATATTTTCTCTTACTAATGCCTAAGTAACAATACATAACTCCTCCCAAAGTTTAAAAGTTCTATTCGCTTTCTGCCTTTTTCACTGCCGATTTGTATTCAATTTCTCTCTGAAACCTAAAAATTTGGCATTGCTCTGCTGCACTTCCTCGGAGTTGGAGTTGGAAACACATGTTGCTCACTTTAAGACCTTCGACTGATATTTTAGCTTATAAAATATAGCATGACTTCCGTTTGGGTCTGTCGGGGCGTGTGCCGAGCGTTTATGACGCCAACAGTTTCAAAATTTAAATATTATTACAGTAAAACTTGTAATGTAACGACTTGGCCGACACCTCAGTGCAACAACGTCGCTCCAAATGGTTCCCAGCTGTCGTAAAAGCTGCGGAAGCAGCTTGTGGCTGCCAGCGGAAGGGGGGTCAACGGGGTGCTGTGTGTGCCGCCCCCTCGATTACATTAATGCGTATTTTTGCAATTAAATAAAAATATCGTAAAACGGCTCATTTTACGACTGGACGAGTTGCGCTTAACCCTTCGATAGGTGTCAGAAATGTGCGTTGCAACTGCCTAATTAGAAATTCATAAAACAAAAAAACGCTCGAAAACTGTTCGAAGACGTGACGCTGTTAAACTGCTATTAAATTATTGAACAAAAAAAATCCCCAAAGCTGACAGCAACATTTTCGTGTTGCTTTTTGTTCTTTGTTTATACATATATATATGTATATCGTATATATTTGCTACGACTTTTCTACAGTGAGGGAGGCATCAAGGCATCTATTGCACAATGGGCCATAAATTTAATATACAAATTGTCACTGCACGTTTCGATAATAACTGAGAACTGAGAATTGAATAAAAATGCTACGCAGGATGTCGAAATGGCAACTGGAGTCGCCTCGAATCGAGTCGAGTCGAGTCGATGACGACGTGGCGATGGATTCAAGTGGCGGACGCGACGCGAGAGCTGCCTTTTAGCTAATTTTGTTTTTATACCCTGTACACATTTAAAATGTATTAAGAGCAGTGTATATTTGTTTTGAGCATCTTCGTTCTCAAAAAGTATATATATCTGAATAAATAATTTTTAAATTACTTATTGTATTTTTCTTATTAAATAAATTTTTTATTATAAATGTTGAAATGCTAGACATTTATATTTAAAATATTACAAATATTTTTATTTAGAACGAATCGAAATGGTTTAAGAGTCAATATTAATATAATATATATTTCTAAAATAAATTAATAATTTATAATGTACAGGGTATCTACCAGTCGGGCACTATTGACTGCAGTGCTCCTTTTTGTTTTGTTTATATTAAACGATAAATAACAACAACAACAACAACTACAACAAAGCAATGTTCGAACAAATTGTTTTCATTTGCTGTTATTTTTGTATAATTTTTCAATTGAAGTCACTTTGTTTATGAGATGTGCGTTTTATAAAGTTTTCAGTTGCTGTTGTTGTTGCTGTTGCTGTTGCATGCCGCGTGAGGTCAGTTTCTGTGAATTGTCAAATGGTATGTAGGCACACTTGGGGGCCTACAAGAACTAGGAAGTCGCCAGCCAAAGTTGTTTGCATTATCAGTAGAAAAAAATAAAACTTCGAGTGAGTTTTGAAATACAGAAAACAAATTCACGACCAACTTGGCATATCTTCTAAACATATATGAATAAATGAATTTAGATTTGAATTTAAATAGTATTTTCTCTTACAGATACAAATTTTATTTAAGTACAATCACAACTATACAAATCTTATATATAGATATTTTTCTAAGTTCTGAAAGTCTTAGAGTCGTATATCCAATATTGAAAAAGTATTATTTTGATTCTAACCCACTTTTGTTAGAAAATGTTGTATCTTCTTCCTGTGCACATTTAAAATATGAAACAAATTCAATTATTTTTTTAACTATTATGGGACTTATTAACTTTTATATTGCTCATCAGTTTTATAGCCATTAGCTAATAATTATTCTCTATGTTGTGAGTATTCCAACCACTCCAAATAAACTACTTCCCAACTATAATTCAATTGACAAGGCTTCCTAGCAGCCTACACCCCTCCCCCTCTTCCCCATCACAGCACCAGTTAATTAATTAACTAACCCAACTCGATGGCGGCCACACGCCTCAAACAATGCGAACGCCTAAAAGTCGGCATTAAAATTTTAAGAGGTAGTCGGCAGTAGAGTTTATGGCGCATAGTAAAAAACACGAAAGGGAATCGAGGTAACCAGAGAATCCGAAAAACACGAAACGACAATGCGACCGCAAAACATAATATGTAATATGTAAATGCATTGTGCGGCCATTTTCTCTGTGTAAACTAAACAAATTACAAACTAATTTTCAGTCTCAAACAGCAAAAAAAAAGGAAAGAACCGACAGGAAACTGCACCAAACAAAAATGCTCGACTGTGAAATATTCTGTACGCAGTTTTAGATTTCAGTATAAAAATAAAATACAAATAAAAGCTGAATAATTATTCATAATTAAATATAACCTATGATTCAGATATTTTAATGTTTGCTCTCTTGTTGCTGATAAGTAATACTATTGCATTATAAAAATACCTCTTTAATTATCATTTTTTAGGATACTAAATTAGGTTTCTAAATATAGTATAACATAAAATCACAAATAATTTTGAGCGGCTAAAATTCCTGTGTACAGGGTATTGAAATCAACAATAGAAAAAAATACGAAATGAAAATCCGACGCATAGACGAGACCGAAGCGACCGCGTCAACACGCAATCAACCGCAGCAACAACAACGGTCGGGTGTAACCGATAACGCCATACTCGCTTATAATTATTTTTGTTATTCTGAAGAAAAAAAATATATTAATTCGGTCGAAATTTTGTTGCTCGATTATCAGAAAACTCTTTACCAAATTTGGTAAAATGTAATCTGTCTTACAAATTTATTGTATCTAGCTTTAAAACTGATGAAGCTATATAAATATAACTTAGATATAACACTTATAGTGGGTGTTGGCCCGATTATATATTCAAATCCAATGTACTCTTTTTAATTTGGTGAACGCGTATATGCTCCACAACAGCAATAACAACAACAAGGCAACGCCCCTCTGCACCGCTCCCCGAATAGTTGCACTTCATATATTACATTCCATTTATGCAATTGCTCCAAAATCCATGTTTGCGGTTAATGGAAAAATTATTTATTTAAATAAATTTATTCGACACAAGCTGAGTGAAAAGTACAACAGAGCGAGATAGAAATATTCCCGTGTGGTGTTACCCTTCCCTATGTATGTGTGTGTGTGTGTGTTTGGGCTCAAATTGTTGCTGACATCAGCGCCCACTAACTATGGACGTTGTTGTGCGCCAGTTAAATCGCTATCCCCACCCCTTTGTGGCCTGTTTGTGCTCCGCTTTAGTTTTGGTAGTCACTATTGCATTTTATAATACCTCGCATTTGGGAAATGGACAGAAATTGATTAAATTTTTTTTTGATGCCAAAATGATCGCTAACTCACCTGGATTTATTTGTAAATTATTGTATTGTATAATCTTTGTTATGTTATTCATGTATACATAAATAGATAGATTATACTTATTCAAATTTATATCTACGTTTTCTAAACCAAAATTTTGGTTATTTAAATAAATAATTGAATACAAATATTGATGATTTCACAATTTTAAGCATAATATCTAAAAGTAAGTAGTATCAAATCGAAACAACTAGCAACTACCCTAATTATTTTTTAAAATTATTTATTATCAGTAAAATTTAATTATGTAATGTTATCAAAGAGTATATTAAAATTTTGGTAAATAGCTTTATTTATTTTTTATATTTTATTCTTCTATATTTTTTGGGAATTTATAACAAATTTATATTTAGAAGACCCTCTACATACTGGTCTTAAAATCATTTTGTAAACATAAAATTTCTGCAGTATTAAACAAATATTGTCAAATTCATTTACAAATTGTCCACAAAAATGTTTGAAACTTTTTGCTAATTGCGTAACTTTAAAACATTTTTATTCCATGCATAATTTGGCCCAGTCTTCTTTTGGCCATTTAATCATTTCATCAAGCAAGGCACAAAAATAACAACAAAAACGACAACAAAATACGACAGTTGGGCAAAAAGAGTAGCATAATTTTGTGCGCATTAATAAGAAAATGAAGTGAAATTAATTTGACAGCGGTAGCAAAAAAGACAACTTAAAACATAATGAAAACATATTATTTGACGTTAATTTTCGGCAGCGACAAGCATATTAAAAATATGAATAACTAAATGCTAAAGATGATGACAATAATCATTAGCATATGGACCCAACGCGACGCAACCTCCCATCCAGCCGCGCCCTCACGCGGTCTCATTACAAGCCGAGAAGCAAAAGTTTTTTGGGCGCCAGCAGCTGTTGCCACGCCCAATCGACTGACCCAGTTGAGCAGCACAACAACAAATGAAGAGCTTAGTTTTAATTAAATTCTCAGTGGCTGCGCAAAAACTGCGCCCAGATTTATTAGAAAGCATCGCCGCTGTCTGGAAGACTGTCCCCAGACGGTGTCCCCTGCCCCTCCCCACCTCCGGCACCTATTCAGGCGTTGTCATTCTCGTCGCCTCTTTGTCAATGTCAATTGTTGTGTTTGGGATCGTTATTCTTCATATGCAGCCTCTTTGCCGCTGTTGCCGTTGAACGACTGCGTTTTAATGAATTTGTTTGCCGTTGTTCAAAAAATATTTTCACTCTGAAACGTTTGCTGCTTGCAAATTATGAAAAATTGCCAGTTCGTTGACATTTCGCTGTTGCTCCACTCTTTGGACAGCTGTCAAAGTCAAAGATGGAACTGCGTGGGAAAACAACAATTTACCATCGAGAAGTTCTCTGGGGAAATTGTCGGCAGGCGAATAAAGCTGGGTTATTGGTATATAAACTGTTACATTGATAGAAATGTGTAAAAAAAAAAACGATGATTAAACATAAATTAAAAAATATAAGTTTTTAAAAATTCAAACATTAACACAAAAATGGCCTTGGGCTGAACAACGTTTATAGTTAACCTTTTAAGGCACCTACATATAAACTTTTTCCATTGAAATTCAAACATATTCGTGTAAATTCGTTAGTTTAGAATTGTGTTCAAGGTTGTTGTGGGTGTGGGCTTGTGTGTGTGCATGTGTCCGTCCGTTTGTAAACTCTGCAACATACAACAAAAATATAAAAAATATGATCCTCGAGAAACTCTTGCATCGGACTGTCCTTTTCTGTACATCGAATTCTCTAACAATGCATTTAACAAAAAAAAATTATTTCAAATGCAGAAAAAGTAAATGTTTTTTTTCCTGAACTAATTTAGCCCATTACATTTTTCCAAGCCCTCATTTCTTTTGTTATACTTGTTCAAAAAGTGAAATGTGTATATTGGGCTTTTGTAATGTTCGTGTTAATGTCCTTCTGTCTGTATCTAAGGCTGTCCGCATTACCGAATTTTTTTTTATGCGACTGATGAAATACTAAGAGTTATATTGACAATATAATAGCTCAAACTCACATAACTTTGTCAAAACCAGACCGAATAATCTATTTGATATAATGTTGATCTTCACTTATTTTGAAAATAGATTTCGTATATAAAAATAAGAGTTTTTGATTTTTTTACCAAAAAAATTTTTTGTTTAAAATGTAAATTTTGTTTTTCTAATCGATTGTGTTTTGGTCAAAAAATCATGCCAAAATTAAAAAAAAATTGTAATATATAAAGTTATCGGGCTACCATATTTGTCAAAACTAAGCCGATTTCCATGCTTGATGGCATTTTGGCCATGGTTCATGTTTTGGTTGTGTGAACGAACAGTGGAAGCGAGTATTGGGCAGTTGGTTACACCCGACTGCAATGTTCTTACTTTTTTATTTGTTCTGGTAACCTGACAACATCCTTATTTTACAGACTCTCAACAGCAATCCTTTGAGAATCGCATAGAAAGAGTATGCATCAGACTGAAGGCCCCGTTGGGTGAGCACATTTCACATTTTGCAGTAAATCAGTGATGCTGAAACAATTCGCCCCAATTCAAATTAGTCAAATATTAGAAACTTGCGTTCTGCTCGCATTTACTCGACTTTTCGAAATGCAATCTCATGCAGCTCAGCCAACCGCAAAGGAGCACAAAATAAAGAAACAAAATAGGAGGAGAAAAAAGAAACGAAAAATGTCAGGGAACTTTGTCATGCCACGTAGAACTCAAAACTGATGGAAGGAATGGGTTAAGAGCTGGATAGTAGGTAGTAGGGGATTAGGAGCCGACAACAAGTTGTAACTGTCAAAAATGCAGGTCCAACTCTAGGAATGCATTGACATGTAGAAGTATTCATACAATCGTCGGTTGCTGGCATTTACATTTGACATTTGCATAGTTCTCTATGCATTTTTATTGGTTAACCTGGCCCAGGAATACTCTGCCACAGCTTAGAGCAGAATAAAAAATTCCATTTAACAGCTTAAATTCTATAGCCACATGCGGCAGTGGGCAGCACAGAGAGAAGAGAGTCAAATGGTTGCCACTTGCGACTAGGGTTAGATGTAATCTGTGATGTTGCCAGGAGTCAGCCAGTGTCCTAGTCCGGGTCTGGGTCCGAGTCCAAATGGGCGTCCAGATGTCATTCAGCATTTCGAATTAAATTAGTTTTGATTTGTGAAACTGTTGGCCGGCCAAAAGTGTTGCATACTTTGTTGCGGGCTTTCAGCTCACTTTGCGGGCTTTGCCATTTGGCATTGGGGGGGGGGGGGGGGGGGGGGGGGGGGGGGGGGGGGGCAGGGGTGGGTGCTCTAATGATGCTGCCACTTGACAGCCCGTAGAGTGAAAGCGTCGCACACTACACAAATGTCAAGTTGAGAAAGAAACTGGCATCGGTACTGCTAGCCGACCCATTTCGGTGCTTTGGCCATTTAGTATGAGGTTCGCTCACAAATACAGACATTTGCCCATAAATATTTAAACCGAATGCGTTTTCATTCCGCACAACGGTGCAGACATTGCCAAATAAAACAAACTGCCAATGAAAATTTTCGCTCTCGCATGTGTGTGTCTGTGTGTCTGTGTGTATGTGTGAAAAAGTGAAACAAAGCGACGGCCGCCAGTCGCCATTTTGTTGGCACACGTTGCGTATGAATAATTTATTTAATGAACTTGTAGCAAGCGGCTGCCGCTACCGGCCATAGAACAGCACACGAATACAAATACAAACACGAATGTGAGTACGAATACGAATACGAATACGATTACGAATACAAGAACTTATACGAGTATCTACAATTTTGTTTGCTCGAGTATCTTTTTGCTGCAGACATGCTATAAAGTACTTTTGTTTTTCTTTTGTTTCGGACGATTTGTTGCCGTCGAGCGTTTACGTTTCGATAGTTTTTTTTCTCATTTTATTTCGTTTTTTCTGACAGCCAAAACTGCGAATTGCTGTAAATGCAAACGCGTGGGTTGCTTGTTTAGTTGCCAAAAGACGCGTGGCAAAAGTTCGTAGAATGCGAAATTACATTTGAAGAGATTTTTATTCGTCGTCCCACTGCACTTTTTGGCCATTTAACTAAATTATTTTAGCTAAAAGAAAAAGCTGACACACTTTTGATAGTGATAAAATATGATGTAATTTGCTTGGGAATTAAATTTTTATATTTATATTTTTTTTTATTTATGTTTGCATTGAATTAGCAACCATTTCGTGTGGGATTTTTCTTCATTTCTATAAACTACGTAAGTCATCCAACATAAATTGTTAAAGACATTCAAACCAAAAAAAAATTTGTTATTGTTTTTATTGAAAAAACCATGATGATGGTTTACTGGCAACTTACTTAGCAAAATTATTAAATTGAAGTAATTATTAAACAATCAATTTTTTTATTTAATAAGTTCAATTATCTTCAATCATTCATCAACATAATTAAAACGAATTTACATTACAATTTTTAATAAAATCAGAGATAAAAATATCTCCAATAATAATATTTTAAAAAAATTGGCAAATCTTTTCTTCTGATACAACAACTCATTTAGCGGCCCTCTTATACTCTCGATATAAGCCTCGAAGTTGGCGTTCCATTTTTCTTATCCTAGTAATTCAAATTATTTATTTATAGTTCATTTGCGAGCTGGCATTCAAAGTTCTAATGTTCAACGGGAACTCGGCCCGTGTGTGGGGGCTGCTTCGGAATTTATGCATGTGACTAAGTACAGCGACAAATTGACTTCGAGCGAGGACCAGGACGAGGTTTAGGGTCAAGCTGCCAACCAGTTAACAACTTGGCTGGCAGGGTGCACATCTTTCAATTAGCACTTTCATTTTGAAAGGTAAGTGAGCATTAAACAATACGTAAAGTTCTATCCAGTTGTACTTAATGGCCCGGCCTGAACTGTGAGCTAGCTTCAAAATTGCAACGTCAGAGGGTTGGTTGTTGTTGGTGGCTCCTAACTTGTCGCCTGGCTAACGAGGACAATTATGCAAGCAACCTCAGGCCAGGCAGCCATGAAAGGCAGCTCAAAGCAATCCACTTAATTTGAAATTTTTCAAATCCTCTTAAGCAAATACCATTGACCGCAGTAAAACACACAAAACCGCAGTCTGAAGGAGCTGTGGCTAAACTGTTGAGCAATTTGCCCCCGTGGTTGCAACGGCTATCCAAAGTGAATATAATAGGCTATCGGTGAGCTGTGTGGGCAGCTGCCACTTGATACGTCAGCTGTAGATACTTTTGTATCTACTAGTTGCAAACAACATGTTGTCACATTTAAAGATGCTTCACAAAATGCTCAAGCGCACAAGACGGCCATTAGATATTCCAATGACATCTTTTGTCTCTGGCATTTGCTTATTTGCTTTCAAGCTTTCGCCCTGTCAAATGTATCTGCAGCTGCAGCACTTCATTATCATCAATTTTATAGCATTCTGTATCTGAATATGTATGTCTCTGTCTCTGTGTCCATGCATAAGCATGCCTGGCTCGTGTCCATGTGTGCTTCTGCCAATGACAGCCTCAAGTGTCCGGCAATATTTTGGCATATTAAATTTCATTTCATTTTCAATATTCAGCAGCAGCAGTAGCAGCAACCTAAAGTCAAGTTTTTGTCTTTTGTGAGCTTCTAACGAATGGTACTCCAAGGACAATTAATCAAGTGTGCACAGTGAGGTACTTTTCACAATTCGTCCTTTTCTCTCTGTCTACCCCTCTGTCTCTCCTTAGGTACTTTTGATCAACATCAGATTTGCGATACATATTTAGTCGAGTATTGAAATGAGCCATTTGACATATTCTGTAAGGGCTTGGGATTTAAATTTGTTGCCTTTGATTGAACTTAATTCAGGTTAGAGTCATCAAAAAGCCTCTCCAAAACAGGTCTGTGGCAATTTCAGTCAAAATTAGACTTAATGCTTAAATTCAAAATTCAATTTTGTGTATTCTTTCTTTTCGATAGCACTGCAGACATTAACGTTGTTTTATCAAGGAATATTGTACGCATTAAGATCTTATTTTTTTTATAAGCCGCAGATTTAATATAGAAATATATTTCCGAAAAAAATTTCAGAAAAGTCTTTATGCCCTGAAAAAACAACTGAAAATTGTAATAAAAAAAAGGTCGATCAAGTTTGCTTTAATCTTTAAATAAAATGGATAAAAAATTAATTAATTATAAAATTAAATAAGTACATCAAATGCATTCGAGCATTTGAATATACGAGAGCACTTAAATAATATACATGTATGCATATCAAGATCGGTTAATCAACAGAGAAAATTTAAAACATGTGGTTGAATTTGACAAAACTATGTTTTTGAATTTTAATTGTCAGAAAGTCCCAGGTTAAAATCGTATACGAGATTTATTCATTATTTTTTTTGTCAGCGTGACAGTATTTTTTGTTATACGTTCACCTTGCCATATTTTTGTTTATTTACTTATAGGGCATCTTATAGTCGACTCATTCTTTACTGTAGTAATCAGATGATTTGTTAAACTTAAGACTAACATTCATAATTTAAACACTTAATTGTTCAGAAAGTTAATTGGTCAAAATTTCGTTGTTATACAATTTTAAAATTGTCGCTGGCTAAAAGCGTACATTTTGTATATGGTTGTTAGGGTATTCAATGATCGGTAACCAGCATAAAATTGTTCCATTTTATCTTTTTTTTCAACACGCTTTTATTTACTTCGCGGTTATGCCGATCTTCAAATGTATTGGTATTGGGCATTTCGTGAGTTTTCGTGACTGTTTTCGATAGCGAATGAACGATCCACAATTGTTTGCATCTTTTGTCTTTAAGTGCTCCACTTTGGCATTGTCATAAATTGCGAATACCTTTTCGTTGATGTTGTTTTTGGCGAGCGTGAAACGTTTCTCGGAAATCAAAGCCACTGCGTGTACAAATGACTCAGAGCAGCGCCCGAGGATCAGTTCGAGTTGCGAAATATATTTTCCTGACTGGTTTCGTTGGGGTCATTCACCGAAACTGAAGCTGAAACCCACATACCTCATCAATCGATGCGCTGCTCCTGATATTTTCACATGCAGCGCACAGCAACAAATCATTAAAAATGCATTTTCAATTTCGTCGCAAGTACCACGGCCAAAAAAGAACAACTACCAAGAGCCAAAAAAAAGTAAAATAAAAGAATGAGAAGAAAACAAAAATAATATTAAACACAGGAGCAGCTCGAAACCAACTCGTTTCGGTAGTAATTTTCGTTGTCGTTGTCGCCGTCGCCTCTGAATTTGTCTTTTGTTGCAAATAAAAAGTCGCAACAATTTTCCACCATTTTGGACTCGAACTGTCAACTACACTGCACACAGATGCAGTCACGACCACGTTGCACACTGCACTCCCCAACCCCCTGCAAACAGATGACCCTGTCAAGTGTCAAACTGAAGCTGTCTGAAACTGCGCTGGGGATTAGTTGCTGAGGAATAGGGAATATGATAGGAGGTTCACAGATATCAGATAATATTTGCAGAAACTCGCTTAATCAGTCAGACCGATGCATTTCCTTTTTTAATTTATTGGTTTTTAGTTAAACTCTTAAATTGTTTACAAGGACATATTGGGGGCTTAAACAGTAACATATAATACATAAATAAATTATTTAAAATTATTAATGAACTAATTTTTATACTTAGAGTTTGACACTCATCGAAGCGCCGACAAACCGAAAAAAAAATAGTAATAGTAGTTAAAATTGTAAAAACATTGAAAACATTAATTGTCGATTTTGTGCTAAAAATTAATTAAATAAGTATATGCTTCATTCGAAGCAATGATGAAATGTGGCTAAGCATTCATTTAGAAAAAGTTTACTCTTCTTCATTTCAACTTCCCAAACTGTTAAACTATCTGTCCAATTATTTATTTACCTATGTACTATATTAAGTTAAGTTAAATTTGATTAATTTTACTTGAAGGCTAAGTCAAAAAGCATATTCATTCAATCATTCATCCACATTCAATTGCCCCACAGCGCGTGGGCTTTAAATAAAACCAGCAGCTCGTTTTAGCGCTCAACAGATTCACATCAGCTCGCTGACTGCTTGTCCGGCTGTCCGCCCAATTATGCCTGCAGGCATATGAACAAGCTTCTCACAGTGCCGGGAACTCCGACCCATTTGAGAGTTGGAAGTTGCCTGCGTGTTTGTCCTTTTGCTCAAAGCAAACATTCGCACGTTTTGCGTTAAATTATTTTCGCTTTTCGTACGTTAAGTGCTGGTCTTCTGGCTCTTTGTTTATATTCATTTCTTTTTGTTTTTTAATTTTAGGTCTTGTTTTTTTTGTGAAGACTTCCTCGGCGCAGGCGCGCCGACTGAGGCACAGCTTGATTATGAGGGCGTTACTACTTGGGCAGCTTTTGTGGAAGGGGAGGGCAGACTGGGTCTGGATCTTGTTATTCCATCAGTGTGCAATCAAATGAACGAGAGCAGCAAAAAAATAAAACAAAGATTCTGCGAAACGAGCAACTGTGACAGGAAACTGGTTTAATTGGTTGAGAACGTTGAGCGAGACGCTTCTTCTTCTCTTCCCTGGGGAATTGCACTTGCCTAACTAAACTGCCGCCTGTTGCCATTGTCTACCCGTCGCCAACACTGGCAATGACATTCAGGGCTTGGCACTTCCCAGCACATCCCTCCCCCCGTTCAAATCACATGAAAATCGCAGCTCATCGAACTGTGCGCAAGTTCAATTCAATTCAATTAGCAGCATATTTTGCGAGGCCCAAGCCATAACCGACACAAAGCTGCAGATATAGATACAGATGCGGTCCGCAGATAGCGGCAATTTATGAGCCCAGCCACTTGCCAGCATGTGGCCTGAGCCCCCGAGTCTACCACACGCCTGCCCCCCTCTCACACATCGCCAGGAATGTTTTGACAGCACACAAAAAAAGAAAAGAAAAAAAATTGTGAACGGCACCCGCTGTTCACACTCGATACCAGGCGATCTTGAGATGCCAGCGCCATCAGTGGACAGTTCGGGGACGGGGGAGGGGACAGCCAACTCATGTGGCGTGCATTGCGTGGCGTCGAAATGATTTAAAAGCTGGCGTATGTGAGGACTCCACAACAATGTACTGTCCGTACGCCCAGCCCTGAAACTCAAAGCACCAGCATTTGGTCCAATCTTGGCAATTTTAGTTGAATAGTTTCAAAGAGCCAAAATTATTTATGTAGACCAAATCTTAGAGCAACTCAATGTTTTCTATTTTCATATTTGCTAAATAATCTTAAGGAAACGAAACTTTACTTGATTCTAATTTAGTCATCAACAAAATTTGTCCAAATTATTTAAAATTGTAATTTAATTAATTTTAGTCTATATGAATTTTCGTGGAACTTTTATTCATTTTATTTAGCGTACTCAAAAAAAAAAAAAAAAAAAAACAATTTATGAAAATAAAATTTGATAAGCTTGTGGGCTGGTATCTTATGGTCGTCTCCTGTCACAATTGTCACATCGGCGAGCTCTTCTGCATTAAATAATGCACTAAAATTTTCAGCTAATTTACATTCAGGAACTTTGATCATATAAATTGGTATATTCTTGACTTCGGGAGGCCTGGCTTTACAAATTTTACAGGATATTGTTAGATTACCATGAGGAAATCTTTCCGGATCGGTAAATAGCTTCAAAGAATATGAAAAATCTATATTTAAAATTTTATATAATGGTCCAGTTTCAAACCTAGTTGGTGAGTCTAAATTAAATATAGAGAGAGCCACATAATATTTACCACCAACATTCGGTTTAACACTGACAATCCAATTGGGATGGCTGTTTATGAGTTGTATATTAAATTTAATTTCATTTGTAACGTTAAAATGATTTGATTTAAATTCGCCAAAATTAAAAGTCTTCCACAATCCCCAAAACTTTCGGATTGTCCATGTGTGACATATGTTTGCAAATGTACACTCGGTCTTACTGCAACTATTTATAAAGTCAATATTTAACAATTTTCCTTCAGACATTTTTCCGATCACGATCCACGTTCTCTTTGCCTTCAGTGCACAATTTCAAATGACAGCATCAGATTAAAAAGCGAGTAATGTACTTTTTTGTCTACAGTTATATTAATATCGATTGATTAAAATTATAACGGACAAACTCGTTTCCATTGCGAGTTGCAAAGTACACTGATGATTTTTTTAAATACACATATAATACACATTATATTTAAAAGTTAAAATATACTATTTAGCAATTTACGTGTATACTAATATATATACTCTCGTTACCATATATTTATACTATTTAAAAAAAACAAGTGACATCACTATTTAGCAAACATAATTCTATTGTGAACTGATCAGATTACTTTGTTGCTGTAAAACGATCTTGCAATTAAATGGACCCAACGCGACTCTGCGGGCGAAATTTATCGAAGGGAGAGACTCTGTAAATCGAACTTAGGAATAATAGAGAGATAGAGAGAGAGAGAGAGAGAGAGAGAGAGAGAAAAAAAGAGAGACAGAAAATAGGCTCATACGATTTGATCTCGCGCTTTTTATCAAACGGAAACGCAATTCCTACGGTTTTTAATTTTTAGTTAACAATCGCATTGCTTACATCCGAACTTTTAATTTCGACAAATCTATTTAGGGTTCGTACTGTATTTTGTTTGTCGTTAGGAACAATACTCATGTGCTCATACATGTATGTACATATGTAAAGAAGTATTAAAAATGTTTTTTCTTTACTACTTTCTCTTCAATTTTTTAATACTAACTTTGCTGTCTGTAACCGATTTCGGATTTCATTTTCCATTTAATTATCTTTTCCACTTAGTGATTAATGCTATTTCGATTCATAGTCTTCAAACTCTTCTTTTTAACTTTACCCATTCAAAAAGTATAAAAATGATTTGTTCTGACCAAAATAAATAAATATTTGATCTAGTTGCGTATTCGAAGCTGCCCCATAACAAGGAAACGAATCGGAAGAGACTCCAAGAGAGATTAAAAGCTGATTGCCCTGCCGCGCACTCTTCGCGGATTCAGATTATCATCGTAAATTGCATGAAATCAAATTTGATTCAGATAAACTTTTAAAGGCGCTGCCAATTGCTGACCCAGTTTGATCAGTTGCAAAGCAAATGAAATGCAGGTAAAGCAAGTCTGTTACGTGCGAGCCGCAGTTTAATTATTTGACTGTTTGTCAGCTTGTCAAAGTTGTCAAATGGCACGTGAAGTTCTAGGGGGAAATTTTTCGCCACTTGCCGGCTGTTTATTTTCATAAGCGCACGTTTTTAATTAAACATACACACACATGTGGGTATGTACATACATATGTGCTGGTGTACTTCAAAGTGGCTTGGCAGGGCTGCCTATTTTTAGGGGGAACACAGCCAGCTCCAGGCGACACCCTGGCCAGAAGATCAAAGCTGTCAATTACTCAACGCCGGCGATGCCAACTCGCAACTGATGCACTTTGAAAGCAGGCAATGAGCTAGAGAACCGCAGCAGCCGGGCACGGAGAGGGCCAGCCATCAAATCAAATTAATTGCCAGCGAATAGCGGCGCGCAAGTGGGCGTGGCAGGAAATCGATGCGGCTGTTGGCCAAATGCGCAGCGCAACGGGCAGATCGTGTGCCGCGATTAGGTGTTAGAAGTCATGTGGAAAGGCCTGAAATGTGGCACGTTCGCAGCGCGATCGCAGCGAGATTGCAGCTAATTAAGCGGAACTAGCTGCCGGCTTGCACTGGCGGGAATTGTCCGGCTGCCACACACAATGCCGAGCTTCTCGTCACGCGACTTTCAAAATCAATTTCATTGGACAATAAATAATTTCTTAATAAATTGCACACTCAAAATGCAACTTCCTGCAATTAAAGGCGGCTGGCAGCTTTGCAAACGCAGCGAATGCAATAAAAAATAATTGAAAATTCAGTCACGTAAACGTTTTTCCAGCCGCTGCCAGATCGCGACTCATTAATCCATGCGGCAAGAGGCTCCACTCCGCTCCACTTGCCCCATAATAATAAAAGCACGCGGCAACCGCTTATCGGCCCCTGACAATCGACGGAGCCAAGATCGGTCCACCGGGATTGGGGGAGGGGAACCGGGCACATCATATTTGGGTTAAAAAGGCGTGCATGCAATTTACCAGAAGAGATCATCATGATTACGGGCATGACTCTGACTCCAACTTAACTGCAACTCCAATTCCGACTATAGATGCAGCTCCGGCCCGTTGCTGCTTGTTGATGATGCGTTTGCTTGGGCCAGGGACGGGGCTGGGGGTGTTGGTAGCTCAACGTTCATTAAACTGCATTCGGCGAGACTAGCAGGTGGGCGTGGCGCACTGAGACAGCATCAAAGTCGAGCAGAAACGTGTCTGGGCAGCAATTTAAAGCCGAAACACGACTAAATGAACTTGAGTAGATTTTATAATAAACATATGTACATACATACACATGTATATGAAAATGGTAAAACTTTTAGAAAGCGGAGATGATATAACCAAGATATTTTCATAATCAACACTTATTTTAGTCTTTGTTAGCAGTAATGTTTTTTTAAGAATAAAATAGGCTTTACTCTATTAACTTAATTAAAAATATATAACGAAACAAATATATTTATTTTGAATATCAGTACTTTGTTTGCATTCATCAAAAACATTTTCTTTTTTTATGGGATTACTTTAAATTAGATAATTTACTTATTTATAAGTTTGCTTAATATTAAAATTCATTCATTCATTGTAAGAGCCAAGGCTTGCCTATTGCCTTGGCTCTTACAATGAAATGTAAAGAAATGTACGCTCTAAAAATATATATATATTTAATATATTATTTTAAATAAATAATTACATAGCTTAAAAGGATTGAACTCCATATATATAAATTTTTAGAGCGTACATTTCTCAGAACATTATTATATTCAATAATTGATAAATATCAACTTTCTTTTCAGTATGTCTTAATTATCCCTAATATTTTTATTAAAAAAATTATAATAACCTTGTATGAAGACATTGTCATAACTGCCCCCAACTCAAATTGCGGAGCTAGCTTTCTCTTTCGCCCTTTCCTTCCGCCCCTCTGCTCCCTTTGAACGGTAGCTGCTTTTTACTCTCCCTATTTTTTGCGTATTTCAATCAAAATCAACTGCAGACCTCGACTGTAACCAAAACTTGCATGGAAATTACACGCACAAAACACACAAACTAATTTTCCAACAAATTAGACGCGCAAGTGGAGGCCACACCCCCCACAGTTCCGGCAGCCCCTCAACTCGCCAACCTTTCACTGTTCATAATTTATTTGCCCATTCTTTTTTTGCGCTTTAGCTTCTTTTTTTATTGTCCAGCGCAATTCGTGTGCGTAATTTTCTCTGTTAAGTTTGTTTTTTTTTTTCCATGAAAAACTTTGCTTTGAACATGGCAGGCGGACTGGTTGCAGGAGTCCGCGGAGGGTGAAAGCTGCTGGGGGGCTGCTTGATTTTGGCGCATGATAATTGGCCGAGTGGACGGCTCGCTCGTCGTCTGTGCGCAAATGTGCGTGAACCATACGTTGCGTTTCTTTTAGTGGCCGAAGCCACCGAGTGCCGGAGCTG
Organism: Drosophila micromelanica; assembly: GCA_004143825.1. Taxonomy (NCBI): domain Eukaryota; kingdom Metazoa; phylum Arthropoda; class Insecta; order Diptera; family Drosophilidae; genus Drosophila; species Drosophila micromelanica. The sequence continues at coordinate 10,953 of SCDY01000103.1, read as the reverse complement.
ATGGGGCGGGGCGGGACGGTCTGGTGCGGCCGGGCTTAGCTGCCGGGCTGCATTTGATGCGAGAGCACACATTTTCCAGGCGCATGCATCGCTGCACAGGAGACGCAGACAAGAAGGAATATTTGCAGCCAGGTCACGTGACCTTAATTAGCCAAAAAAAAAAAAAGAAAGAAAGAAAGCAAACATTTAGAGCAGAGAAAAGTCAGTTGGAAAAGCGGCTGTCGAAATTTACTTTGCTGCGGTAATTGTGCGTGCCACGTGAAGAGCTCAGATCTTAAATCGGCTGCCTGCGATTGAAGTTCCCTTTGAGCCGTGGCTCAAGTCTTTTGTTCCCTTTGAAATGAATCAACAGACATTCATTTGCGAATAACATGTGCTTGAGAACTGTTGAGATGAGATTCTTGGAACTTGAATTGCCTTCAATTGCATTTGACTTTAAATCACTCGCCGCATGACAATCACTTAATTGAGTTGCATTGTAATGACCCTTGCCACACTGTACTCACCGTGCCTACTAAGTGTGTCTACTGTACTTACTTTACCGCCAGCCAGATCAAAAAGCCTTTCAGCCAAAATGCCATAAATTTCAATTATTTACTTAAATGCACATTAAAACGAATTGTCCGCGAGTCGCTGCTTGTTGTGCTGTTGTGTAGTGTAGTGTAGGTCACTTAATGAAAATTGCGAGTGCAACTTATTATTAACAACGGTTTTTCTCGTGTACATGACAAGAGTGCCGCCTGCTGACAAAACTATAAAAAACGTTTGACTTTAAGGTTGAATCATTGCTTAAGTATATAAACTAGATACCGTGGTATACTATAAGCGTAATTAAAAACGGATTTTATTAAACCTTGCCACAAATTATTTATTATTATATAATAATACTAAAAATCTATTTTTCGACGGTTTTAAGTTGTTTTTATACTGCAAACAAGTCGTTTACACTTGATATTTGATAAACGCCTATAAGATTACTGTTTTAATCTGGCAATCAGTAACCGTTAAATGAGTTATACAAATATATATTTTTATTTTACTGCAGGTTCAACCAAAACCACAAATTATTATTAAAAGAAATGGTTTACTAATATGGCACACAGCGACAATTTTGGGAAGCATACTATAAACAATCCAGATACCGTAACATCAATTAAGGAATATTGAAAGTTGTGCAAAGTACGTACATTTAAATATTTTACTATGAGCTTTTTTTAAATTACTATTATTATTATTATTGTTAGAGAGTTATTGTTAAAAAAATTAAAAAAAAAAAAAATAGCGAGATTGATATTATTGGCAATTCTTACAAAATCGTCAATCAAATTTAGTTGCTATTTATAATTTTTTTAAAATCAGTACTTTATTTGCCCATTATCGTAAAGCTCTTGCTTCAACCATGATCGTTCTTTAAAACGCTACAAGGTTTGCCGAAGGTAGTGTTTCATAATTATCACATTATATTAAACAATACTCAGATAAGCCAGCAATTAAGTTGTCATAGGATTTGAGATATTGCACTTAATTTAAAAAATATCCTCGTTTGCTTCTCGTCTGATTCTTGCGCAACCAGGAATTGTGGATTTGTGTGTGCTGCTGTTGCTTAATGCTGGGGACATAAAAATGGATTTACGCTTAATCACACACGAAGGATGCATATTTTACAGTACCTGGGTAAGTGCCACCACCCACCTGTCCTCGTCTGGATCTCTGCAAGCGCTGCTCATTCGCATGCACATTTTGTTCATTAGAAGCTCCACACGAGCACGCTGCTTAACCTCTGCTTAGCACACACATCCACCTCCCGGCACTATAACCGCTCTGCGCCCCTTCTCCTTGCAGCGTTTTCAGTTCATTTTGCTGGTCGAGTTCTTTTTTTTGCCCCTCCCACTTTGGTACAAAAGAACCTCCTGTTGTGAGCAGCTTTAGCCGAGCAATGCCAAAAACATGGGCATGTGTATGAGAGAGACTGTGTATGCATGTTTGAGTGTGTGTGTTGCTCCCATTAGCCAAAAGGATTTATATTACAAGCGTACACATAAAGCTCACCGCAGGATATTTTGTTTTATGTGAATTTAATTGTAGTTTTATGCCAGAGGTAGTCCAAAGATTGCGCAATTCTCTCTCTTACCTTTTTTTTTATTTTCTTCTCGGCTCTCACATGCGCTCAGAACTGGCTCAGCGTGTGTTATTTTATATTAATAGCATTGCATTTTTTATAATAGCTGAGCACACACGCCGGCTACTTGATTTTTCCCATATTGCATTTCGCCTTTTGCCTTTGACCAAAACCAACTCGAAAGAGCTTGCAATCGAAAAGTCGGCCAGGCTCAACTTTTTTCAGTCAAAGGCAAATATATAAATATAATAAAGTTGAGTTTTCTTAGCTCATCGAGCCAAGCATAATTATGCCTCCAAAATAGACATATCCATTGAAAGGGCGGATAAATTCCACCTATTTTCCATTTTTTATTTATTCGAAACCTAAAAGATGCATAGAAATTAAGGAGCATATTTTGCTACCCACAGCAGCTGACCGACCTTTAGATATCCCGCTGCAATTTAATGAAAAACTTCTATAAATTAAAGGTAATAGATAATTGTGTGTTTAATACAATTTTTTAAATTTATTTTTAACAATTTTGTATATTTTTTTTGTAAATATTTGGTTAAAAGCAGCAGTTTAATTGTAATCAAAGTTCACCTTATTTTAGCCTGTAAGTAAACTATAGAAAATTGTTACCTCAAAATTTAAAATAAGTATAACGTTCAAGGTAAAGACAAACAGAATACACAAACTAAACTGCTTAGAAGATTTGGCCACAAGGCAGGAAAAAACTTAAAAATGACTAAATAAAATAAAAGAAAATCTTTTTGCGATGGCCATGTTTTAAGTAGAAATATCAACGGAAATATGGCAAACACAATTTTACACACACAAGCAAACGCGGACTAAAACCAACACAAACTCAAAGTATGCATATCCTGCTTAGCCGGGTTTTTGTAATGTGCTTTTCTAGTTGTTTTTTGTATACTGCAGACACCAACACACACATATGCACACTCTTGTGCGCACACACCTAGCCCACAAAAAGGGACAATTTGTTTAAAGGTAACGGAAAGTTTTGGCGCTCGCAAAAAATGAATTTTTTTTTTTTGTTCATGACAGAGCAAACTTTTGGTTGAAGAGGATGGGGGGGGCTTAGACTTGAAATGCTTTGCATAAACTTGAGCGGGAAAAGTTGAAAATGTTTGTTGTGCTATATATGAAAATAGCAACAACAAAGCGGCAAACAACAAAGATAAAGTTCAAAGGAAATGTGGCACAGGAAACGCAGCAAAAGATACAGAAAGAGAAAAATATGAGCGCAGAGAACAGGCGAAAGCAGGGAAAGGCGATGCAAAAATATACGTTGATATAAAACAAAATATTAAGAAAGTTATTTCAACAAAATGAAAGTTATGCTGGAGCTTATACGTGTGTGTATGTGTGTGTGTGTGTGTGCTTGAGTGTGTGATGACTGTGTGTGAACTTATCACACAAGGCTCACAATGACTTTGGACTTTCTCAGGTATTTTATCACTCATTTCTTATTTATTTATTTTTTGTTCTTTGATTTATTTTGAAATTAATTTGATGTGCTGAAAACTTTTTGTCAGACAAATATTTAAAACTTTGACCGTTTTGCAGTTCATTAAAAAATATTTTAAAATTACAAAAAATAATAATAAATTTAAATAAAAATACAAATGCAAATATTTAAGGATAAAAACCAAAGGCCAGCCAAGCTGCAAACTTCTTTTACTTTTATATGCCGCATTTCTGTTCTTTGTTTGTTTTCACTTTTTTTTATTTGTTAGCTGTTTTTAGCTGTTTGCCAGCCGCAGCACAAAACATTTGCATAATTTAAGGCGTAATTTTAGCGCGTTGCTTTAAATTGATATTACAAGAGCAATTTGTGTTTGAATATAGAGCATCTCTCCCTCTCTTTGCTCTCTCTCTCTCTATCGCTGTCTCTACTTCTCTCAGATGTGGAATGAGCGCTAAGTACATGGAAAAACTGTGCCATGGCAACATTTTTCCTCATGCTTCGTTTCGTTGGATGTCGTTTGGTTTCGCTTGTTCAGCCCCTCGCTGGGGCGTGTTCATTCATTTCCTGTTGCGCCTTAAGTTATGCAAAGCTTATGGCAAAGTGAACAAGCCCTAAGTGAGTGGGTAGATGAGCAGGAGAAATGAACAAAGCGTACATATGAATGGCAGAGACGAATGAATGAACAACTAAAGTAAATCGCAGTTAGTATTTTATACAATTTTATTGTTAGTTAAAAAGTATTCGAAATTGTTTGAAAGTTAGGATAAATTCATAATTTAATTGCTATGAGAGTATAATACACACTTGATGGGATAATTTTATTTTTCAATTAATATGGATTTTTGCTATTGTTATCTTTTTGGAAATTATTTAAAATTGCTGCCAAATGAAAGATCGCTACCGTTAAGTAGGGAGTTGGATTAAAATTAGTGATAATTAATATAATACCTTAATCGTCAAAAATATCTTTACCATATTTGAAATATTTTTAATTCATTTTTAATGCCAACAAAAAATTCATAAAAAATTGCTGAAATATTCAGAAAGCACCCTAAAAATATACCCAGTTCCGGCATTCGATTTCGCTGGTTTCTCACAGATGTTTTCCTCATTCTCAACATTCCATAAACGCACTCAGTTCTCATAGTTGGCGCTCGGTTGGTTTCGTTTTAGGCTCAGATTCAGTTTCAGTTTCAAATACCTCTTTTGCTGTTGACATCTGTGAAATGCGGCGGAGTTTTATTGCAATTAAAAGCTGCAACTGGTGCAGCAATTGCGGCGCTTATGATTACATGAAATACATGAAAATTAATGCCGGCGTTGATTTGTGAGACAGCCCCCGACTACTCCTCCCCCAGCTGTCGTGCAGCATGTTTGTCATAATTGAAAGCAGATGTTAAGGTTTAATGCCACTAAGACTGCAAAAAAATAAAACACTTCATAATAAGTCGTACTTTAGCCGTGATTGCGATTGTTTTGTATGTTGAGTGGCGCCTGCTGTGGCTGCAGCGGGGGATTCTGCTGCTGACCATCCAGGACCCTGGCGAAAGAGACAAACAATTAGCAAGGACAGACAAACAGCGACTCCGAACTGATCGCGGCTCACATAAAATTGATCTGCCCGAGAAGATAGGCCTCCAGCAGATAGAGTCTTCCCTTCAAGTCATTGGCCACATCGTCGCTGCCCCGGCGGCGACAGTGCTGGCAGTTTCCGGTGTACGGCGGCTCGCCCACCTGTCGCAAGGCCACCGCCGGATTGGCCCGATTGAGCAGCTTGCGCTGGCGCTGCGACAGATCCCGTTGGTCTTTGTCGGCCACATAGGGATCGCACTTGGGTATCTGGGTGTACTTGTCGACGCCACGTCGCAGTCCCTGCGCTGGCAAGCAGAACATCTTTTGCAGCGGAACACGCGCCTCCTTCACATTATCAGCGGCTCGCTGCTCGGCGACGTTTGTGTGCTTGCAGCCCCTCTTCAGGCGGGCGCCCATGTGCGCAATGTTCGAGATGCCCAGGTGGGCGACCAGCTTGTCGCCGTCCTCGCCCATTTCGTCCAGCAGACTCGGAAAGCGATCGCGCTGACACGGTGCATGAAAGTACGGACCCTTGTGATGGCAAACAAGATCCATTGTCCAAAAAGTAATTCAAATATTTGCGGATCACAATATTTAAAGCAAAAAATTTGTCTGTTGTTTGCAATACAACTAAGTGAAATTGGAAAATACATTTAATATATTTCATTTCAATGCCTACTTGAGCACACAACTAAAAAAATTTGTCAAAATTTGTCTTACTAAAGCAGGGAGAATTGTGATGGGAAGTCACTTGATACAGTTTTGTTTTTTGCTCGAACACAAAAAAATAATTACAAAAGAAAGCAATTAATTCTTTATTGTATTTCTAAATTTACCATAAATTACTTTTGTAAATATTTAATGGTTACATGATATTGGTCACAATAAATAATAATAATTCATATTAAAATAATTTTAAAAAAATATTTTTTTTAATAAAAATTCACTTTTTTTTTACCGATTTAATTACAGCAATATTTTATAATCGTCTAATATTGCATATATTTGTTGTTGTTGTCTCTGATTCAGGAAAAATATTTCTTATATATTTTTGCATGATTTTATAATTTAATTTTTTAGAAATATGAGAATAGAGGTGGGCTCTATAATTTATTTACAATTTTATTGATGTCAAAGTATGGTAAAGCATTATACTTATTCAAATAAAATTAAGCATAAAGTTCCCGAAGTTAATTGCATAATATTTAAATGTTTGTATTTAACGACTTTAATAATTTCACAAATTTTTTTTGTTGGTAGCATGGTCCTAATTGCATACGCTCCTTGATTTGTTTAAGCTGGAAATTAAAATCCATTAAATGAAAGCCATAATAATAATTCAAAAGGTAACAAGATGCGAAATTCTGGATAAAAAAAAATGTCCGTAACGCCCTCGCATTATTGTACCGCACAATTGTGAGTTTGTGTTGATTAACATTCAGCGAAATCACAATAAAAGTAATTATTTTGATTACAATTCTAACGTACGAGTGCCGCGAGTGGAAGGGGCGAAAGTCAAGCCAAAGACAGGCAGACACATGTCCATGCAGAAGTTACATAAACATGCCCAAAATATGGAAGGGCGTGGCAGGACACACACTCACACAAACAGAGAGACAGACAGACACAGAAAGCACATCAGCATTAAAAATGTATTTTAATGTGTCGCCCTTTCTGTCATTTGGTTACCTTTGCCGGCATTTTGCCTGCCTGTTGTCATTTTTAATGTCTTTCATTTGGCAGAATGCCGTTCCTGGTGGGCGTGAGTAACGCCCCCCCGCCATTCGAAAAGCCCAAGCAAACAAACAAACCATTAGGCGCATTACATAGCGTTTGTAAATCATAAAATGCTGTCAAATTCCTAAACGCCTGTCGACCAAATGTAACTCCGTCCGCCCCCCCGAACACCTTTCGCATTGTTTGAAACTTTGCCTTTGACTTTCAGCTAATTACTTGTGATTTAATTTGAATTTCTAATTAGCCAGCAAAATGTAATTTTTGTGACAGTTCTGACAGGGTGTGAGCTTGTCTCATATGTTGGATTAACGCGCCAAACTTTTTAATTAGAAAACCCGAAAGTGAAAGGCTAAGCGCACAAAGGTGCTGCCAAAAAGTTTGCAACAAAAAATGTTAGTACTGTTAACTGATCGTAGAGATGATTTGTCTGTTTGTTATTGGTTTGAATTGAATTTCGACCACTTGCTGGACTACCAGTCCATAAAATTCAGTGTTATCAACTGGCATGAATTATAATTTTTAAGTTTCACAAAAACTACAATTTAATCAATTATAATATATTTTACAGACAGCCTATTAGGTGCTATAAATTGATAGCACTGTCAACTTGCTTTGATTGACAAACTGTGCTGCCAACTGCATACCGAAAACTTAAAATCAAGATAAATTTGACATCAACTACATAAAAAGTCAAAGAAAAATCACTTAAAATCTTTCGCTTGAGGCAACAAAAGCACAGCACGAAGCCAGCCCACCTGTCCACCTTTCCACCTTTCCATCTGCCCAGCTTTTGCCATCCACATCATCAGCAGCCGATGCAGTCAAGTCTAACAAATGGCTGGAAGCTGGGCACGTTAAGTTCGTTCCTACGCAGCTATCTAAAGCTGTTGATAAAGCGCACATTAAAATATATACGTATCTAAGTATCTCAAAGATACGGTGGCAAGGCGCACTCTTACAGGTGAGGAGCGTCCTTCTCTTTACTATTGGGGTCGGGTTTGGCACTGGGATGGGCGCATTCAAATGAAAACCGTGAGAATCAAAGCAGCAGCCAAGTGGAGCGTAAAGCTTTCAGTGCCCGGATTGGAGGAGTAGTGTCTGTCCAAACCTAAAACTGTCGGAACCCTCCAACCCCGCCAGCTCAGAGATTGTCCAGAGAAGGTCGCCCCCCCGTTTCCCGTCGCATCGTCGAGTTGTTAAGTTTCATTTTTTGCCTTTACGTTTCATTTATTACGCCGAGGTTTTTTCCATTTCTGTTTTTATTTTTTTATTTTATTTTTTGTATATTTTTTTTTCGTAAATTAAGAATTTCCCTTCAGCTTTTTAGAGCTTCTCAATGACCGGGACGTCCCTTCATCCTTTTCCCCCAGTCTCAGTCTCAGGAGCGCAGGAAAAAAGAGAGGGGGGGGGGGGGGGAGTGGGGGTGTTGTGGGGGGGTGTCGGGGGGCCCGGGGGGGGGGGGGGGGGGGGGGGGTGACAGCAACCGCTCCCCACTTAGTAGAGCACACAAGTTGGCTTGCGGTCGAAGCTCAACGCTCGACACTCAAAAATTTGCTGTGGCTCAAAGAGCTGCTCGGAGCGATATCATTTCTGCACACGTGAGCATAACGTGTGACAAGGGGGGGGTGGGATGGTGGTCGGAATGAGGTTGCGGTGCGTGTTTCTTTCAGCAACTCTCAAAATGAAATTAATTAAAACAATATAAACAATAGAGCAAAGATATGCGTACAGACTGTTGAACAGTGAACTAGCGCTAAAAGGATGCCTTCCATAACTATAGAAAGAATGGAAAAGAGACTTTTAAATAAGAAACATATTTTTTGTTCAAAATCTAAAACTTAATTAAAGACCATGTATAAAACAAAAAATAAATTTCTTCATAATTCTTATCTTTTTTATTATTAAAATGAGAAGATAATATATAAATATAAAACTTTTTTATACTGTATCTTTTTACCTATAATGTATCAAGCTAAGTTTGTAAAGAAGACACCCGTACCTTCTGTGGGGGTTTTAGATTTTTGGGTTTTCCTGTACACCTATAAGGTAACCTATAACTTTCGCATATCATTTAAATTTTTTAAATATTTAAAAATTGTAATTGCATAATGATTAATAAATGACTCAATTTAAATTTGTTTTCTATTAGCTAGGATTAGGATTCTGGTCTTTTCAAAATTCTTCCCTTATCTAGTTTCTACTGTAACGTTTCCTCAACACAATTATAGACACATACACACTTACACAGACACAGGAGCTAAGAACACAATCCTTTTGTAGTTTTACGAGTGACATAACCCATTCAAAATCTCATGTGAATACACACAGTTCACAATTCAAGCTTATTGTTTACATGGGGCAAGGCAAATGGAATGCATAGAAAGTCTGCCAAAGAATATATAGAAAACTGCCGACAGAAGAGGGAAAGGTGCTGACAGTTGGCAGACTTGGCAACTCTAGCGAGTGCACTCTGCAGCGGCAAATCAAGGCAAATAAAATAAGCAAATTATGAAAAAGTAGAAAAGACAAAACGGGGCAAATAAATTCATCTTGCGTCTGTGTTGCAAAATTTTGGTTGGGTCTTGTGCCTGGAAAGCATGTGGAACTGTGTGGTAAGCAGTCAGCCAAGATTGGACATTGATAGCGTACGTGGTCAGGCGTAAGAAGCAGCTCCGAACCGAAAACAGACGGAGAGAAACGGAGAGTTGGGCGGAAGTGGGGGCTACAAAATATGGCAGGGTAAACATGTTTAAAATATTTATGTGCCCATCTCTGTGCGAGCTGTGTTGCTGTGCTGCTGTTCAACTATTATTGTGGCGGCACTTTGTCTTTGGCTTGACAAAAAACCACGCCCACCAGCCCGCACGCTGACTGGTACGCCCACCACATTCATTGTCTTGCGGTGTCATGTGAGACGCGCGGCTTCAGCACACGTTTTAGCAATGAACAAGGCAGCGCACGTGTGTTTATTTTTATTTGTGGCAATGGCAGAAAGGTAGCAAAGAACAGGTGGCAAGCCAACAATACGAGTCCTGGCATCTGTCCTTTGGCTGTTTTCCTCAAATTTATGTTACAAGCTGCTCATAAATGTCGACGTTGCCGAGGCGCTTGGCTGATTGAAATTTTCATCACAGACTTTTTAAAGGGGTAAAGAAAAGTAATTGAAACATGAAAAAAAAAATTGTATTCAAAATATATAGTCCAAATTTGAAGATATTATTTGCGCAGAATATGCAATTATATTCTACATATTGCTATCAGAGATAAGAAGAAACCAATCTTAGATATTTTTTAATTAAATATTATTGTTAAGTTTCCATTGTATTTTTTTCTATATATTTAATGAATTTTTAATTAAATATTCTTCTTGGACAGTATCTTTTTTCACTTACGTATGCAGCACTTTTGGCCAATTTCTTTCAAACAATATTTGCTGTGCCAACATTTGTTCGGGTCTACATTCTAATTCTTTTCCTTGGAGGCCTGTCACATCAAATGCAAAGTAAACAGCATCATTAAAAGCTGAGCACCTGTGCGGGTGAAAGGGTTCTGCGGACTGGTCTGGTCTGGGCTGGGCCTTCGAGCGTGGCAAGAGCTATTAACAACGTTGCCACTTCATTCAAATTAAGCATACGCCGTGTGGAACGGCCACAGTGCAACGCTGGGCTACGTGCGAGCCACCACAAATGGCGTCGCTGCCTTTTTGCTCGCTGTTCAAATGTTAATCGCATTTTTTGGTTTTGCCGCTGCTGCTGGCCTCTCCTGTCCGTGTGTCCTTCACTGAGATGGCCACCAGGGGGAAAGGCAAGATAAAGGGTTTCTTCTTCTTTTTCTTGCCTTTCGTCCCGCACGTCAGTCACTCATTTGTTTTGTCTTCTGTGCGCTGCGTTGCCCACAAAATGAAAATGGAAATTGGTTTTCTCGGTTTCTCGCTGTCCTCGACTTACAAAAACAACAACAACAAGTGAGAAGGCTCTAGTCGGGGCCGCCCGACTAGGAGATACCCTGAACCCTGCGATCTGGTTCTATAAACATTTCAGCTCGTTTACAC